>JANHGL010006716.1:0-17546 GCA_024611195.1 Ceyx melanurus
AATATATGAAAGACTTCCTATAGGACTTGACATGAGCTGTTTTCTTGCTTTATACTTTAGTTTTCCTTCCTCTTAAGGGATATCAGCCACCTTCTTACAGAAGTCAGGAAAGCAGAAATTAGAGATAATATACTAAAGTGAGGTCCTTTATGATGTAATGTTATTCATAGCCCCCAGTGATGCAATTCTGCCTTGAAAGCTACATCCATGAGGTGTTCTTAACTGTAACAAATAGCTGTAAAAGGCAATTGAGAAGAGACTCTGTGAATACAGGTCATCTGTCTTTCCCCTGTATTTGCATTGCTCTGCAACTAAGAGCTTGGCTTCATACAATTCCCATGCAGCTCTGCATTCACAAGAGGCAAGTGCCTCAACTCCAGATAAATCACAGAAGTGTCCAGCATCTCTCAAAACTCAGCTCACCTGCCTCTGAACATTGCTTTCAAGTTATATCCTCAAAAGGAAACAAAAGCTCATAATTTAATTTCTAACTGTCTTTTGACTAACAACTTGTACTTCTCATTTATCAGTTTCTGCCACTCTGAAGCCAACATATCAAAACCCCTTACTGACTGGTCCCCAGCAGTCCATAAAAATACTGCAGTAAATCCTGCAGTTGGACACCCACTGCTGCTACCTTGCAGGATGCACTAGACAGCAAAGAGAAATAAATCTCCAGTGTAAAACAGAATTATTTTAGTTCAGAGCATTTGTAGAATTTTACCTTTGGTTTCACTGGGTTCATAAAGCAATTGTAAAGTTCTGAACTTTTCTGCAAAGCAGAGTTATTGTTCCCTGTCAGAACACTCTAGAGCAATTGGTCTGGGTGAATTATTCAGGAACTCCAGAAACTTCAGAGACTTGAGTCAAAGACACTGACCCCTCTCAAAGGAAATGGACTTGCTTCTTCATGCGAGTACACTTGTTTATTAGTATACATTCTCACTATGAGATTTCAAAGCCCTTTGCAGGCAGGGAAAGCGAGGCAGAGGCATGCTTATTAGATCTTGGGAATCTCTGGATAGCAGCAGCTCATCTTTCAAGACACTTTTAAACACAGGACACAGTCATGGTCCCCCAGACTGATGCTGCAACTCCGAGTTCTTGATGCTATTCAATTAGCACACAACTATTAAAGACTCCCAGTTTCTCATAAACTTCATGTATTATAAGCATAATGCAGCACTGAACATGTCAGGGACTACTCTTGGAGGCACAGAAAAGGTTAATGCTTTCTAAAGTGCAGTTACCCCCAAGACCCTTGTGACATTTCAGTAGTCAGGAGGAACTATTATTAGCTGTGTCTAATAATATTGCAGGTTCCCACCCATGGAATCTGTGTGTAATCCTCCATTGAATTGGCAGCCCTTGGCAGTATCGCTGCCACATGATTTGAACCAGGCAAGTCTCAAAAACACTGCCATAGCACTGTGTAGCCAGCTTGAAAATATCTTTGCTGCTCTAGGGAGATGAGTGATCCCTTTGGAATTGGTTTCTGGAACTGTAAAGTAATGAATCACTAACAGCTTTAAAGTAGACAAAATGTATTGCAACACAGCATGGAGTGCTGCAGAACTGAAGGAAATCTGTTTACAGTGCTTCAACAGGCACTTGAAATCAAGATGCTCGAGAAGGATGAGGCTGTTAAAGCAGCAGAACTCCAAGAGCTGGGAGTGCAGTTACCCCTACCGGGGTCAGCAGCCACCTCTGGGGCCAGTGGTGGGCTCTGAGCCCCAGGCACAGGCAGATAAGTCACGGCTGCAGAGGATGGGCAGAGGACAGAGCAAGAAACAACCCTGTTCTGCCGAGCCTGTGGGTGCCTGTGCTTCAGTGTTAGAGATCAGACATGACTTCTGCCACTCACATTCACTGCCTGCATCCCCCCAGCCACAGCTGCCTGGAAGCCTTGTTGCAGGATACATGCTGCATTTGGGGAAGGACAAGGTTGACACCACACTTGGTATTCAAGCCAAGGGGCAGCCTTATGCATATGGCTGGTGGGAGAAGGCACTGCTTTACAGTTCAGATTCTTAATGAAGCAGCACAGGGAAGAGAGAGGTTAAAGGCCAAAGCTCAAAACCCTCCTCAACCTCAGGACACTCCAAGCCATAAAAAAAAAAAAGGCTCTGTGCCCTACTTCTGGGCAGTCCAAGCTAGGCTGTTACACAAATAAGGTGTCTTGGGCCAGAAAGAGACTAAGCAAAAAGGAATGTAACTTTGAAGGGAACAGTGAAAAGCTTGTCTGGGAAAGATGGCAAATTTGACCTACTAGTGCTGCTTATCCAGGGACTAACTGCATATTTTAGAGCAAAAAAGTTACTAAATAAAGGCAGAAAGTCAAGGAGTCCCTTCCTTCAAGGATACTCTCTAAGCAAATTGCTCAAGGTTTACTATTAATGAAATTAATACAATCACAGCCACAGAAGGTGGTTAGGCAGTGAACCAGTAACAAAGGTGTGGGGAAAGGAGGAATAGAAAATAAACCACAGCCACAAACCAAAACCAAACAATACAAAACACCCCCAACACAAATCCTACACAACAACACTTCTCCCTTCTGCACTAGACTTGACCAGCATATGACAGGCAGAAGGGTAGAACAATTGTTTACAATTAAGCAGCTTCAGAACCAAAACCCACCCAAATTCCAGTGTATTAACTGCCAAGTAGTTTAGAAATACCAAGAATATTCCTAGCAATACCAGATCAGAGCCCTACCCCAGGTGCTGCACAGCCTTCCCTCCCTTCCCCAAAGCAGCTTAAGAGGAAAGTTTACTCCAATCATTTAATTCAGAACCTCCCCATACACCCAGAGCTTGGCATAAAATCCTGCACACCTTGTACATCTCCAGCTCGTAGAGTGGGAGATGTACTGCTCTACTTCCTCTGCTTTCAAAGCTAAGGAACACGCTCACAAATCAGCATCAATTTTATGATGAGAAGGAGGGAGGATCTTCAATTCCCATCATATTTGAGTCCATTATTATCAGGAGTGAACACATCCCCAGGAGCAGCAGTGTACCAGACCTGGAATGTCCCTGACTCAGCCACGCTGCTGGTTAAAAACCCCAACCCTTCTGGGAGGGGACCTGCCTGCAGACAGAGCCCTGCAGCAAGTCCCTGCAGCAGCACCCACTCAGGAGGGTGGTACTTTTTAAGCTGCTCACAGCAGGAATCTGCATCCAGGCTACCTAAGGTTGTAACTAGCCAAGGATTTGGGCAGAAACTTTCCACAGGTACCTGAGCCTTCTGTATTAGCACTGCTGGTTGGAAGTGACAGTTGCAGAGGTACCTCACACTTGAAATAGAGAGTCCTGCCCATCAGGCAGACAAACCAAGACCAATGTACCAATTACACAAGCACAGTTTATCAAACAGCAAAGATTTGGGGATGCAGCAGATTTGAACTACAGGCCAATGCCTGAACTGGAGAAATCAAACTTGACTCCCACCTCTGATCTAGAGTCAGGCCAACCCACACAGTCCTGGAAACAGTCAATTCCAGGCCTAGAAGCCTCTGTGCTACCCAAGCTCAGGGCAGAAATAAGGATGCTAGTTTGCTTGCATTCATTAAACACATACAAGGAAAAACTGTAAAGTAACTGTTTTTCTAGTTTTGTTTTCTTTTCAATCTTGTGAAAGGTCAAACATATTTGCACTCTGTGTTCTCTTTATCAGTGCTTCAACTCAAGCACTGCCAGATGCATCATGAGTCGTGCAAACACCCTGGAAGTAGATGCATTGTACTCAGCTATCAGGAGAGGGCTGTTTTCATTTTAAGTGCAGAAGAACCTGCAGAAAATTAACAGCTAGTTTGCAAACATGCCTAAAGTCAGGTTCTCATCCCTTCAATTTTTGCTCTCCAGCTCTCCTCTAAGAGATGTCAGAAAACAAGAGAATGGGAAGAAATCTGAAGTTATACATGAGGAAAAGTGGTATTACGAGAGGGAGAAAACCTAAAAACAAACAAAACTTCAGAGTATTTCCTCTAAAAGCTGCCCCATACCAGTACTTATTTCAACAATATATTGGCCATCTCTTTCTGCTCTCTGGCTTCTTTCATAGTTATTGCTATAAAGCCATAACAGTTGTCTTCCCCCTCCCACCTCCTCTGGCATTCCTCTACCTTTCCATTTTCTCTAGGACATACTCCCACAAGTATACAGTTAAATAGTATGCTTGTGTTACACAGAGAACATGTGGGAAACAGCCTGATAGACAAAATCATTTCAGGTAGCTAAAAAAAAAAGCTACATGTAAACAGTTTGAAAAGAAACTGCAGTGTGCTCTCCTACAACAAAGGCTGGTTTGGCCTCACATCTTAGACAGTTTGTCCTCTGTTCTCTCCTTCCCCATTCCCTCCCCAGGCGACTAGTCAATTAGAGGAAGGTATCTCCTAAGTCTTATTTCATCTGTGTGGTAACAAGTTTCCCACAGCATCAGTAGAATGGATTTAATGATCATGAACACAATGGCAAAGCAAGAGACAGAGATAAATATTGGCCATTAAGACACAAGGCAAATTCTAACAAGTCCCACCAAAACGCAACACGTAGAAGAGAGGAGAGTTCTGTAGCTGGGCAGCTAATGAATGCTACAAACAGAGTTTTACAGAGAATTAAATTTCCTGCCACTCATAAACCAGCATACTAATCCACACACAAATGTGTGGAGTCCTGCTGCTGTTTCCTCGTGCCAACAACTTCAGATCCAGATATGAGCAAGGGCTCTGGATACAGGTGTGAGCCTAAGCTATCAGCTAAGGCTGTGTGTAAATGAAGATGGGGAAATAAAGCAGAATCAAACTAGATACTGCACTCCATCCCTTTGCATCCATTAGCCATACCACAGATATGAAAGTCTGCTTTCCAAAGCCTAACAGTGCAAAAGGTTACTGTTTCTCCTTCCCCTTGGTTTTGTTTTCCCTCCTATTTATGTGTGCTAAGGTTTCTTGTCTGACTGAAAAATATAAGGAAGATCAAAAGGGGCAAGAAATTCAGCAGCTATGTTGGCATGATTATTACTAAGTAACTGTCCCAGCATTCCTGGATCTAAGAGATCACCAACATAAACCCATAAATGGGGCAGCTAAAGTAAGTTTTCCACATGTGCAGATAGAACTAGGCAGCCTTAGGAGACTGAGGGAGAAGTGAGTAGGGGATTGAACATACCAAGATGCACAAGTACCAACTGTACAGTGCTTAGTGTTGCCTACCACCTGAGCTGAAGGTTACCTACCAATGAACACTGCACTAACTCCAGGCAATCTGCAGGTTACCCAGTAAAAATAGCCAGGATCTACATAAAATGCCCAAGGAAAGAGTCTCCTTCAGTGTGTCTGTTTTCCCTCATGCTGCAGGAAAACCCCCATCAGCTTCTCGACTATCACCAAAAGAAGAACATCTGTAAGCACCAAGAACAGGGATGGACTTGACAAAAGGTCTTGCTGAAGTCCATCTAAGAAGTAAAACCACAGTAGTAAAAAGTACTCATAATTTCTCCCAAACTACAAGTTCTGGAAGAAAAGTTGAGTAGAAAACAAACCCCAAAACTAAAACCACTCTATTTGAATTTTTTTATTTTTTTTTTGGAGCAGATGAAGTGGAACAGAGGAAAAGTAATTTGAACAAGGAAATTACAGGAATGTTGATGCTTCCAGTCAGCCTGGAGGCAAGGCAGGGAGAACCACTTGTGCTGTGCATGATTGCTTTTGCTTCCTTCATATCCCAGCTAGACTCCACAGACGCAGAGCATGCAGAAATCAGAAGTCAAGAAGTTGTTGGAAAAACGATTTTGCTCAGGTTCACCATGAGTTATGGCAGACAACCAAAGTCAGTTTCTATTTTAGTCGAGCTCCTTTAGCCACTCATAATCAATGTTTAGCTCTCATGCACAGCAAGAAACTGATTCTGTGCTTGTGTGCCTTTGACTCATGAAGGAATAAAAGCTTTGAGAATTGTATTTGTGGGAAGCAAGTGTAAGAAGATTGAAGTTTCATTTCAGAGGGACATAACCTCACAGGAAGAGGCACCTGTTCCAGTCAGATTAGCTTTCAATAGTCCATACAAGGCTACAGATTCTGATGTTTTAGGCTTGTAACAAGTAGTCCATCCACATATCATTATCATCCCAGGAATTCAAATATTTATGTGCACCTCATTAACAGGGAGCTTTAGGACAGCAGCATTATACTTCCAGAAGCTACACATAGGAGCAAAATAGCTGTGGCCTGGCATCTCACCTCCCACCAGAAGAGTCCAAGCTTTTAGAGGCTGTGTATCCTCCAATCTGAGAAGACAGGGACCTTTATATCAGTGAACAGAAGGTAGAGGAAAATAATCTGCCATTGAGACTACATTTCACACATCACAGTGGAAATAGCAGTTTCCTGTTATTATATATATTTATATACATAAAACCTCTTCCTTCCTCAAACACTGAAAGTACAGTTGGATGTGAATTATCTGTTCTCATCTTCTACCCTATACTGTTTTGATATCAAATGCTGGGAGTATATATAGCACTGAGTCTCATCCTCCTCCACTACTCCAATGGATCTTTTTGCCAGCAGCCATCACAGAAGCACCAGTTATAAGCAAGTACACTCAATTTTTCTTATGCTTAAGAACTCTGTACAGTTATGATTAGCTAAACATTTTCTCTTCATAGTTTCCTCCATATGCAAAACACTAGCTATATAGAAATAGGCAGTTCTTTGGCAAATCATAACTAATTATATTCTTGAAAGTTGAGGGGCATCATTAAAATAATACTGCATATACCAGCTTCTGATTGGCCTAAAGACTGAATTTATTCTGGGCTCCCTCCAATCAAAATTAATCTTTCTATAGTACAATGAACTGTCACTACTGAATCAACACCAGCAGCAAAAGTGACAGCAGCCTACATCATTACTCAACTAAGATAATAGAACTAAAGTCATTGAAAGAGGCAGATGTTGGAGGCTGTCTCCCATTTCAGAATAATGTTCCTGTCGTAACTCAGCATTTATTTTAGGGAAGCAAGGATAAATTCATTACCATTTGCAGGGTGCTCAGCTATAATAGTAATAGAAGCCATGTAAGCCTCCCAGTACACACAGAGTCAAAGTGCACATGGCATTGATACTAAACCATCCTTCACCCAGGTAACACACAACAGAGCAATGCAATCAGTCCACATCTACTGGAGACCTGCTCCCATATTAGTGTGAGCAGCAGCATTTTGCTGTTGCAGTCTCAGAAAACTAAAGCTGAGAGATGTGCAAGGCCATAAGTCATTTTCACAGGACACAAAAGCTTCATGTTTTATTCCCAGCATCCTTAGCTTGTTCTTTTCCTGGTAACATGCTGCAGCCAAAATCATCTAAAGAGATGCTCTCTTGCAGGCTTCACTAATGAATATCCTCACTGCACAGAATGCCACACTTCTGCACTGATAACTAAACTGGGTAGCACCAACAAGTAGGGAAAACTGCTGATGACATTTAAAACTCAAGACTGAATTCTTCTTGATCATTTTTAAATTAGGTCTTTTAAATCAAAATGTAAGAAAATGACCCAAAAATTGAAGCAAACATCACAGCATTATCTAGTTCTGAATAGTCAAGTGGGTGCAAAAAGTTGTGCTTCAATTGCTGCTAGACTTTAATGACCATTCTTACCACTTAACATGTGCAATAATATTACCACATTATGGAAAGGTGATCAAATATGAGCCTAGCTTCAGTGTTTGGGTCAGAGCTGTATATCTGTAAATTGATAAGATCATCAAGATTATAGAGTTTAGAGCCCAGTTAGTTTGACCAGTTTATGAATTATGAAAACTAAAGATACCATGGAAAAGAATAAAACCACTTAGCCTGATACACAATACAACACTCATGTAACAGGTTAATACGAATGCCCAGAAATAAAAATTTTTGTGCATTGTTCTATTTTAACTTCATTTATCTTCACCCACAGGTTTTTCCATTTTGCATTTCACCTGAATAAGGATGGTAGATAATATCCATGACTACCTGGCACTAACAGGACCAGTTATCTTGGCAGAAGGTCAAGCTGAATACCTTTAATTTGGCCAGTTATCTTCCTGTACTGAACAGCTCAAACCTGCAGCTGAGATCTCCATTCCTGCTGCATAGCACAGTTGTAGCTGCTCAGCTTCCTCTGACAGAGCTCTCAAACAAAGGGTTTAACAGGGAAGGAAATGCCCAGCTGATTCTAATGGCTAATTCCATCTCCTTTCACTTAGGGAGCAAAGTGCCAGATGCTCTGGGTTTCCTGCTTTGTCAGCTACAGAGAAGCACTATGCTCAGTCCTCACATTTTGATAGAGCTGTTTGTTGGCTGCTAAAACATGGTTACCCAGGGAAAACGGAGGGTTGTCCCTAGATAAATTTATAAATACACCTTATTTGGCAGTAGGGGAGCTCAAAAGCAGCAAGTTTGTCAGTGGAAAAATACAAGGTCTGGGGAACACTGTTCCCAGGGTCTTCTGTTTCCAAGCAGTTACCAACAGCTGGCTCAAAGTTAAGATGTAACAGACACTTCAAAACACATCTTGCATCTAGCACACTATAACAGGTTGGGGAAGGGTCAACTTTACACAATTCCCCCCAACCTTCTGTCCTTGTATGCTGCCTATGAAAGCTCTGGATCATCCTCCCAATTCATGCCCAGTGGGATAGCTCCCCCGTGGATGCAGATGAATTTACAGCAGCTTAACATTTCTGCCTTTATACAGCAACTCCATGGACAGCTGCCAGCTTGCATTTTCTTCTTATGGGTTCAAAATCCCCTATGCTTGATTGAAAGACTTTTCTTTAAAGACAGTTTGTACAGAAACCTTTCTTGCAATTCCAAGTTATGCCAAGACAATGAAAAGAAATAGATTAAGTGTCTATAAAGTAGATGAGCCAATTATCAGCACGATAAGTATGTTGTAACATGCTTTTTGCTCCATAGCAATTCAAACAAATCTCAATGTGCTAACAGTTTAATGGATTGATTTGAAGCAATATAAGGTGGTATTAATCCTCTACCTCTGCCACAGAAGTGCCACTGTCCACGTGACCAACGGCCATTAATGTATAGAATTAGTACTGCCCCAGATGTGTTTCCAGCCCACTTGCCAACTTCACCCTCAAGCAGTTAAAGAGCACTCACTTCACATGGCTGGGGAGGAAAAAGAGGTAACCTGCAACAACCATCTTCAGTATGTAAGTAATAATAACTGAGAGCAGTTTGCAGGTATAGACATTTGCAAGCAAACATCTCTTATCCTAAATTCAAGTTGTACATACACACATTTCTTTGCATATAGCCATGGGACACCGAACATGGTTTTCATGGGTAGCACAAGGTCCATCTGCCATGATTACTCATTTCTTACAAACTCCAAACTTTTAGAAACATACTTTGCCTGTGCTCCCATTAGCACAGCCTTCATGCACACAAGAATTGTTTGCTCTTTGCTGCTTACCACACCAAGTACTTGGAAATTAAGTATTAGCTTTAGAAATAGAGATATTGCCATTACCAATAAGGAATTAAGCATTAGTTCACAACAAGAGAAGAAACAAGTTAAATGAAATCAATGGATATTAGCATGTTAATGTTTTGGTTTTTGTTTCTGTTCGGTTTCCACAGAACCCTTATCAAACGGACACTGATTAACCTAAGGCAACAAAAACTTTTCATCTCAGACAGCTGCACGAGTGCCCAATTTTGAGACACTTCAAAAGCTTGAAGGTGGATGTTCAGCTCACTAAAAACATGGCCCCTAAAGATACCAAATTCGACATCCATACATGGATATGGATAGATATCAGAAGTTATTTAAACACCTTAATCAGCTTTTCCAAGTGGTTAGAGATCCTGATAACTGCTATGTGCTGAAAAGATTCACCCCACCCCACACTTAATAGCTCATATTTATTTTAGACTGTTCTTAGAACTGTTTTAACCAACTCCATCAAAGCAAATCTTCAGTTCCTTATTTTTTCTTTAGCCAAGAAAATTAATGGTGCAAAACAGTAGAATATTGAATAAGTGAATAGTGGAATGAGTTTCATATAAAACAGTAAGGTTCTTCCATTTGACAGAGAATTCAGTCTACATCACAACAGGAAAAAAAGCAGTGGACAGTTTTCCAATGCTGTTGATAAGCACTGGTTAATAAACCAAGTCTTACTTTTCACTCCTCTTGGGCATTTAATATCCTACTGATTCATATATACTAACATTGTGCTAGCTGCAGGACACATCAAGTGACAGAAAAACACAATCTCCCATCTTGGTTGGTCTCTCCCATCTGGGCCAGTCCCATCCATCTGGTGATTAGGACAGGGCACAATGCTACCATATGGCCATGATCAAGAACCCACTAATATCATCTGGAGTTAACTGGGAAGAGCTATAGCCCACTTAGTCTTCTAAGGATGATAAATCCCTCTAATTCTGTCTCTCCTCCCCAGTGGACATGGTTGATTTGTCTTTTTGCCTGCACAGATGAAGCTCTGCTGGTCAGAGTGCTACTGATAGACAAAAAAAAAAGTGAATTTGGTTCTTGTACCCATCAAAGACAGAACAAAGACGTTATTTCCATGAAACAATTAAAAAACCCACTAACCTCACATTTCTGTCTCAAATCCCAGATGAAGCCCCCTCCTCCTAAAAGGCTTATGCTGGTATAGGAGCTCAAACCAGGGGCAGAATCCTGACACACAGCACATTCATCTCCAGTTGCTAGGTTGGACCAGAGATGTGACTGCAGCAGTGATGCAGGAACATTCCAGCAGGAACAGCTCTGTTATCTAGCTTGTCCACACAAATTAATGGAAGGGGAAGAACCTAATTGTCTAATAAGAAACAGGAAGAAAATGAGGCAGAACTCCATGTTTTCTAGAACAGGCAGCAGTGTAGCCATCCACATATTTCTAATAGTTCCTGTTGCACTGGTCTAGAGAGATACTTTTTAGAAATCCTCTCTTCCTAACTGACAAGTCACTAAAAATCAAGTCAATAACCCCCAACGGATCACAGCAGAGATATTACATGTGCTAGAATAACCTTTTTCATTTTTTGATCATTAGAAACAGAAACCAAGTCCCAAAGTATTGCCTGAGCTACATCTTAAATTGAAAGGCAGAGTCTCAAGTGGAGCACAAGGATGAGTTTAACTGCAGTGCCAGAACTCTAGGAGTATTTTCATAACCAGTTTCCATTCCTCTATGGTAACAAATCCTCCTTGCTTGTCAGTTAGGAGTCTGGTCAGGTCCTTTGCAAGAATACCTTTAAAAGGTTAGATCTGTTGCCTGAAGTGCTACTAATTCACCAGGGGCAAACCTTCCCTCCAAGGCAATATTTGACAAATAGGGCAGCATGACTGCTGGAATGGCTCTGGGTTTGGGGAGACACCATCTTTTGAATGACGCATGTAAGGGAAAGATCTTTTTGACTACAGAACTAAAAATGATGGCCCAAAACACTCAGGATTAGGCATCAGCCAGCTCACAAACTGTTCATCAGTACAAATAATTCCACACCATCATTTGCAACTCAGTTTCACTAATTTAGGCTAAGAATTTTTACAAGCACAGGAGATACTTTCCCCCCCTCACCCTCAAACACTATAATAAAGTAAGACCTACAACTCAATACAACAGAGAAAGGCTTGGACAGAATTTGAGCATAATATTTAATATAATATCAACAGACTGTGAGCAGGGCTTTTTTTTTCCTGAAGCTGATTTATTTCTATTGCTTTTAATACATGTGTGCTGACTTTCAAGCTGTGCATGGAGCCCTCTTCTGGAGAAATTTGAAAAAAAAAAAAGATTGAGAATACAGCAGTGTGAGCTATGCTTTTGGGGACAGTTTCAGGACAAATTTTCTCTATTTACTATAATGACAAGTTTGTAAAATATCTATGTTTTTCCCCTAGACTTAGTCACAACTCACTGGAACATGATAGTTGTTAAAATTACCAAAAAACAACCCCAAAACAACAACTTAGTGTCCCCCTCTTGTAAGCTTTACTTAGAAATGTTATGTTGATTCATCTGCCTGGATGAAACATACAAAATCAAGCCTGTGAACAGCTTTGTTTTAAAATAAATACTTTTGATATAGGCCTTAGATGACATCCTTAGGGAAAAGCATACAAAACACTCTGACCCAATAGATTTCAAGATGTGGATTATTTACTGCTTGCTGTACAGTGAACTGCATAAGCTGCCAGAGTACACTTAGTTGTTATTGTCAGCTTCAGATCAATAAAGATGTATATTATAGATACGCTTTGAAGTTTTAAAGGCGATCCTGAATTAAAGGATTAATCCAAACATCTTCCTTGGTTACTCTGTTTTCTTCTTGGTAAAAACAGGACAAACAGTTTGTAGTAGTGTAGACTTAGTTTTGCAAAAGAAAAAAGATCATTTATTGCCCACCCATTTACCACAAATTTTACAAAACATACTTAATAAGCTGCATTGGTAAGGTGAAAAAGTGAACCCTCATCCTTTTAGCACCTCAAAACTTTTCCCCCCCCAATATATTTAACAAAAAATAACTGAATTAGATGCAGATAAAGAAAACACAAAACCAGAGTCACTAATTTCAGAAGTAATATTTTATTAACATGAACTGAAAAAGGCTTATCTTTTATGAACATAAGATTTGTCAAACTTTTTCCACAGTGTAAACATTGCTATCATTATTTTGAAATGAAGTTATTCCTATCTTTTACTGTCACACCAAGTACTGCATTAGTAGATTGCTGTTGCTTAGAAAGCATTTCATCAAAATTGAGCTCTGCTGGTTCCAATAGCATTGTATTATATGAGGCATTATTGCTACTGCTGGGGGAGGAAAAAAACTTACCAAAAATTCCCCAGAATGTGTTACAACCACTACACAGCCAGATGGCTACATTTGTTTAATATGTTGTTCCTCACATTCTTCTGTTTACTTTTCCTGTCACATGAAAGTTGTGCATGTGGTATGTCAAAGAGAAAAGCCAAACAGCATTTCAGTAATTCCCTTTTCTTTCCCTAGAATGCTATCATGTTCAGTTCAGACTTCAACCTGCCAATACTCAACCACCTTATACCTGAGGCAGCCTAGAAAAAGGAAGCACAAATCATTCCTATTCATTCTGTAATTAATTCGCTCTTGGACATGATCTATAAAGTGGAGATGTTAAATCAGCAGGAATAGACACTACCAGGTAAAGCTCCACATGCTGGTAAAGAGGGTGGGGGGCAGTTTGAGCACTTAAAGCAATCCAGAGCACAATGCTGAGCTTAAACTCAGCCCTGCAGAACACCAGAGCTCATCTCAGTCCAGCAAGAGAATGAACTCTAAAGTATTGTTGAAAGTTTATCAATAAAGTACCAAGTTGTTTTCAGAATCAGGTGTTCTGCACCTTGACATCTTTAAGTAGATATTTAAACAGCCAACTATGTGGTTTAATAGGCCTTAGAAGTCTGTCCTCCTCTATCGCATACATACAATATTTCCTACAACAGACCACTGAAGAAAATCCAAACTCAGGCTGCTTGAGTAGTGTGCAAGAGAAGATCAACACAAAAAGGACTGACAAGCCAAGCAAACCAGTCCAGATGGCAGGTTTCACATCCAAGGTGAAGGAGCATTAGTTCAGTATTTCCACTGGTTACCTCTACCACACTGTCTGTGCCCTTGTCCCCCAGCCCATCTGCTCCCCAGAGTATTGACTCGCACTGGCAGCTTTACCAGCCCAGCTGCCTGTCCGGGTTGAATCTCAGCCCACTTTGGGCTTGTCCCCAGGAGCCCTTTGGGCACCCCCAGCCCACCGGAGACCATCCAGCCCTGCCCAGGGGGAGAGCCTCAGCAGAGCTCCTACAGAGCCTCAGATTCGACAGGAGGCCCTGCAAGGAACTCCGTGTAATCTCCAGCACATGCTGCTCTAGCTCCTCAAACTCATCCTTCAACACATTCAGGCACCACACCTATCGTCCAAAGCAACTGCTTCCATTTGTTACACTCCCCGAGGCAGGATCGTTACCCCGATCCCACCCAAATGCCTGTGCGCTTGCTCACACCGATCCCCGGTCACCGAGTCTCCGCTGTCCCAGAACTCCAGCCACCCACCTTCTTGCTTTTACTCCTTCTCAGGTCAAGCCAGGACTCAAACGCCCTGAGCCTTGATCCACAGCATGTATGCATTCTGTTGACCCCCCTGCTTCCTTCTCCCCTCCTGTGGGTGCATCCCTCTTAGCAGCGAGCCCTCGGCACCCCGTTCCGCAAGCCCAGACACGAGGGCAGGTCCCGGGCACTCGCCTGACGCTTTCAGAGCTACCAACCCCTCCAGGGTTCGCAAAACCCCCCGTTCCCAAGTCACAAAAGAATTAACTTTTATCTCGACTCAGTGCACAGGACGCCAGTGCCACCGTCACTGAAGACGAGAGTTTACCGAGCTCTAAATGCATCTTTCCTCCTTTTGTTTTAATCCGGACAACCACAAAGGATTTTCAAACCTCCCCGGAGCTCCCCAGAAGTGAGCCCGGGCACAGCAGGCAAAGGACTAGCGAGCGGGAGGTGTGAGCAGCCCCAGCCCAGCGAGCCCCTCCGCTTTGACAGACAGCGGCAGCAGCAGGGCTCGGGCAGCTCCCTGCTTTTAAGCCTGGGTGTTTTTTCCTCTGCTTTCTGGCAGAGGGGGATCTATTACATTTAATAAGAGAAAGGCTACCCGGCAAGTCAACTAACGGAGTATTACACATCTATCAAGAGAGTAAGGGGAAGGGAACGTTTTGCAAGGTCTGATTTTATTTTTCCTCCGTAATCCCCCCTTCCTCTCTTTTTTTTTTTTGAAAGCAATAAATAATGTGAGCTGCCTATAACAGCCTACAAACCTACTACCCGGCAAAAGCAACAGAGGGAAGAGGCAAATCAAAGTTGCAGCATTTGATATGACAGAAAATATTGCTGCTGCAGCTGCAACCGAGACACTTGAAAGATTCCCCCCCACCACCCTTTCTAAAAGGAAACAAGAAAATGCTAGATATCTCACAGCAAATTTGTTGTAATTGTAAATCAAGGAGCTAGGAGATTCTATATTCCTAGCAACTGCCTTATAGCAGAGATCTTGCATCTTACAACAGTAATTCAAGCAACATATAATTACTCAGAAATCAGACCTGAATTACAAATACTTTCAAATCCAAATGCACATGAAAAGGAAGATGAAAGCAAGCAAGTAAAAACCACACGTTTCTTACCTGGGACAGCAGAAAGGACAGAGTAAGTTGAGTTTTGTGCTGCATTTTGCCAGACTAGAAGGTACCAGAGGCTTTTTCATTCATGCACTCGGCTGCACTGAGCATATTTTCACTGTGAAACAGCCTTTGAGAAGAGACTCTGCCTTGAGAGCCAGCCAACTTCCCAAATAGATCAGCAGCATCATCACTAAAGCATTGGATAGAGTCTGATGACCAGAACCAATGGCTTTACAAGGATGATTTCTTCACAAAGCATCCCCATTTTGCATCACACATATTGGGCAAGCACCTCTCACAAACACAGCACCTTTAGAAAGCATTTTGCTTTGGTGTATTTGTATGCTTAGTTTCAGTCTAGCAAATCATGCCTTACGAATCTCAATAGTATTTTCCCTTTTAGAGAATGGAATTGCACCGAGAGAAATAAGAGGAACTCTGAGCACTGCTGCAAAGAGATTCTCTTTATTAAAATGTTAATAAGGTATGCTTTATTTTCAATAAATCAAAAAAATGACCGCTGCAGTTTTAGCTACTTCCAAGCCTTAGAAGAACACAGTGAATATTTTCAGTGCAGCAAAAATACAGATTATATTTTGTATTTTCCTCTCAATATCACAAATCACAACAAAGACAGATCAATTCTAGCCTGCAGAAAAAAAAAATCCATCATAAGGCAATAGATTTTATTAACTGCTCAGGTAATGGCAGAACTGGCTTTTGGCTCAATGAACTTGAATCTAGGGCGAAGTTTCAAAGATGCATGCCCTCCAATTACAAAAACTTTTCCTATTTGGAAGGGGGGACCTGATGTTTCAAGAACCTGCTTTCTCCGGATTGGTTATATCACAACCCAGCAAGTAACACCAGGCAAACAGACCAAAAAATACAAGTTATTTCCCTCTATCTGCATTTCCAGCTCCACCTCTCCTGCTACAGAACTGTCCAGTCCTTTTTTTTTTTGACTTGTCTTATTGCAGTCACCAGGGTCACTTAGCAGTACCCTCGCCCCATTTTTAGTAGAGTCAAAAGTCTCCTCAGCTCTCAACAGTTTTTTTTCTTCTTGCTCATTCAGCAGAATGAAGTGCCACCACTTGCTGCTCTGCCCCACCACAAGTGGCTGCTGAAGCAGCTGTGATGAGCAGAACCACGAGAAAACAGGCAGATACAAAGGGCTATGCATTCAAAGGAGATGCCAACCACTATGAGCCACTCAGCACCATCTTCCTGCTGTGATCTTTGCTAGCTTCCCCCACCGATGTGTGCTAGCCTACTGCTCACATCTTCCCTTATTTACATACTGGACCAAACTTAGGGTAAACACTGTCATTTCAAGTCTAAGCTTTCACAGGCAGCAACAGCTCTGCTCCAGTACCTTCATCACAGAGGAATATAAATTCATATTCAAGATAGACCAAACCCAGCAGGAACTACCAGTAACAATTATAATGCTCTATATAACTGCAAAAGGTTCATCACTTATACATTAAAAAAAAAAAGGCAGGCAGGTTGCTTTCTTTTTCATGCCTTTTTTTTTCAGGCAGAAAGTCAGCTTAGTAAAGCAAAAAAAAAAAATCTTAATATGAGTAAAAATAAGTGAGCAGCCATCTCCCACTGCTCCTTAGGGTCCCAGCCTTCCACCAAGTTTAAGTACCAGCTTCAAGAGTAACTGAAAAGTTCATAAACAAGGCTGGGGGTTTTCCCAAGGCAGAGGCTGCCAACAACAACACCAGCCACACCACGGCACCTCTGGGGGGAGCACGGGGATTTGCACAGCCTCTTAAACCCCACAAACAAAGGCCAAACACCTAAGTAAATTACCAGATCAACCAGAAGTAGGTGGTGGCCGAGAGAAACAAAGGCAGAGCTGCATCCTGCTCCACAGGAAAGGGACTCATTAAAATAAAATCAAATCATAGGGCGGATGAATCACTCCATGTTTGCCATAGCACCAGATTTGAGTCAACAGGAGCAGTTCATTTCTGCCCGAGACACAGCATAGCTAAGGAGCCAGCCCACCCAAGGGGGCAGAGAAGGGAACAAGGAGCCCGAGATCCTCCCTGGGCTCCCCGAGGCAGAAGGAGCAGGGCTGGTCCTGGTGCCAAGGCTGGTCCTGGTGCCAAGGCTTCCCACCTTGCCACAGGGGGGGCAACCACCCCAGCAGGGCCCTCCCTGGCCCCTCCAGCCACTCACAGCCAAAAGGAGACTCATACCACAACTTTTTACACCCAGAAACAGCCACTCCCCCCCCCCCCCCCCCCCCCCCCCCCCCCCACCCAACAACACAC
>JANHGL010006717.1:0-21063 GCA_024611195.1 Ceyx melanurus
GATAGAAAAAAAATGTTGTTACTATTTTTCTCTCCTTATTTGAATTTTTTTGTTTGTTTTTTTTTTTTCTTTAGATTAATCAGAAATGACAGCAGCCAGGTCTTTATTTTATGACATTTATAAAATGTATTTCATCCAAGGACTTCCAAGTGCCTTGTACTCATCAAGCTTCACTGCAGCCATGTGAATTTAACTATTGCTATGTTAGAGACAGACAAACCAGAATATAAAAGATACAGCTGTCTTCTCCAGGTTTAGTGCCAGATACAGATGAAGATTTCTATTATTCTGCATCAGTTTTATTATTAAGCCATATTTTCTTAGCTCATTTTCTGAACTTAGGTAAAGGACTAGATCCAACCACTAAATTCAGAGTTATGTAGAGGCTACCCTGTCCTGATTTATATATTATTAAATATAGACTGGTTAGGCAGAAGATAGCAAATGGTGCTATATGATTTAAAGACATAATCATAAGATGATGTAACTAGAAGGTCATTTGAGGCCATTTCAGTATGTCATGATGTAATTAAAACTACCCACCTTCAAGTTTATAGGAGAACCACT
Source organism: Ceyx melanurus (assembly GCA_024611195.1). Taxonomy (NCBI): domain Eukaryota; kingdom Metazoa; phylum Chordata; class Aves; order Coraciiformes; family Alcedinidae; genus Ceyx; species Ceyx melanurus. The sequence continues at coordinate 568 of JANHGL010006717.1, forward strand.
TAAATGTGTTTACAAGCAGTGTGACCTTTTTTGTCTGGTGAAACTTTATGTACATTCAAAAAGAAATCTGTCATTTAATACAATGTCCACTTATTAAGACAGTCCTCAGTATTATCTTAAAAATCTCTAATATGTGTCAGTTTGTACATGACTCAAAAAATGCCATGCTTACTTATCAGTGTTTGAAAGGGTGCACTGCACACATTTTATCCTTATCATACAAGAGACTAGAGTAGGAACAAACTCTAGTGCATTGAGTTTGACTCTCATCTTTTCTGACAAATAATTCAAAACTGGAGGCAACAAATTGTCATGGTAAGTTTTCTATGCATAATGCATGCATGTGAGAGTATAAGTGCAAAAATACAAACATAATCATTAGGCAAAGGAACATGATTTGAATAACCATCTATGCAAAAATGATATCCCTTAAAATCCTTTATCGTTTAATTAGTTTTCAGACTTTTCTTTCAATTTGTTTTAGGCATCCAACTGAAAAAAAAAAAGCATGTGCTTTCTTTTTCTTTAAGCAAATACTGCTTGATTTTAGTATGCCTGTAGATTTTTTGACTGCAGAATAAAAAAGATTTTCTGTGCCTTTTGTTGTTAGTTAAGAACAAAACCAACAAACTGCTGAAAAGCAATGTTTTATGTGTTTGGATGAGCTGTGCAGTTTATTGTATTTGGATCACCTTCAGTTAGCCACTGAAATGCTCTATGTAGTCATTACCATCAGGAAGAAGTAGAAGTACTGAGACTGAAATACATGATTGCTTCAGGAGATCATAAGACCCCACAACTGTCAGACAGACACATGGCTCTTTATGCTTCCAGCAAGTCTGATCTGTTGCTTCCCCCACCATAATCTTCCTACTCCGCACCTGTAGGAACATTGTGTTCCCAGAATACTGCAAAAACTGCAGTAACTCAGTAAGTTACTAAAATAATGAAAAAAAAAAAAAAAAAGTGTAACATAATGCCAGTAACACAAAACCAAGATGCAAACTCTGTCAAAAGTAACCATATTTGTAACATCAGCAAGTCATTAAAATGCTCAATCTCTAATTCTTGCCTTACAAACAGAAAAAAAAGAAACCAATTCATATTATAACTTGCTATGAAATACCTAAGACTTCTGCAATTGTCTTCACTAGAGTTCTTGCACTTTTGTAGGTGGAATACAGCTGTGATGCAGAAGTAATTTCTTGATAACTGAATGTAATGATTCATATTGAGATTTAAACTAGCAAAATGTTGAGAGCATTCATACTGAATCCACTTTATGATTAATGCATAGGATGGAAGTGAAGGTATAAAGATAGAATGCTCCCTCATTAAAAAATGAAAGCAGAAAAGCCCAAGCGAGTAATACCCCTTCTAAAAATGTAACTCATTAATCTTTTCTCTGCCAGGAAACATACACGGTCGGGTTTACACACAGAAATGGTTAGTGTTTCCTGTGGATTAATCCAAGTAAACACATAATTAGCCCTGTAATTCAGTGAGTTATGTTTTAAGTGAAGAAAATACGAGGTTTTTTAGAAAGAAAGAAGCAGAAAAATGTGCAATAGTTGCACACTGGCACACTGTAGAGAGAACCACCTCATCTAACAGTGTCATACTGCAAAAGATTGTTTGTACTTGTGCATATGAGGGAGATGTGTCTCTGTCAACTGAGCTCCACTGATAGCTTTGACCCTGGTAACTGATATATTTCACTACTGTGTCTAAACAATAGAAGGTGTGTACATGTGGTAGGACTAAATTTAGGGTGTTAATTGATTTACTTGTAATATCCGTAAGTGTTAAAGTTTAAAATATGACAGGTAGTGTAGTTGAATTTGCCTATCTAGACAGCATTTATTTTCCTTGTTCTCTGAATAATGTCATGTTCTCTTCAGAGCTGCTGTTATTTGTGTTGGAGCTTAATTACTATGGTTCAGTTTTGCTTCCTGTTTCATGGCAGGAAAAAAGCACATTCCAGCATTGGAACTAGACCTGGATTTGCAGGACTCTCTATCCCACTATCATTCTCTATACCATTCGTAATCTCTTGGTTATGAAATAAACACTTGGTTTTATTTTGAGAAGAAGAAATCTTAATGTTAATTTTTTTTTTCATAACTTTTAAAACTTATTTTAAAAAATTGTTGTTTAATCTGAAGGAAGGGAATAGTATGGATTTCAGCCTCTGCTGGGTTTTGGATGCCCATAAAAATGAATGTTCTCTACTTATTATATATTTATTTTTCATAGTTACCTTTGTGTGTGTGTGTGTGTGTATCCCTTCAATAAATAGTCCCTGGAAAGAAAGACCACAAGCTAAAAACCACTTACTTACAGTTTTACAATCAAACAATTTCAAATGGCTCTTCAAAGCCATTGCATTCCAGGTTTTAATACAGTAATGCAAATTTTCCTTGGTTTCAGTGTATTATCTAAAATAATCGGATTTGGTTTTCTATTCTGAAAAGGTAAACATATTACATGGTAAAATTATGTCTCCTTTGTCTCAGGAATCCAAATTAACATTGTTCTAATTTTGTGAATAGTGCATATTATCGGCAGCTTTATATTGAAAATATATACTTGTATGTGTCCTGGTTTGAGTGAGAACAGCACTCATTCTATTCAGTGCTTTTACTTTTCAGCTCAGTTCTAACTGCCCTGTCTGAAATCAGCAGCATGTTTTCACAGGCAGTGTCTGCTTCTGGCAGTGATAACACCCCATGTTCAAAGTTGCTGCCAAGGGTTGGTGTGCAGACCAAGGCCACTGCTGCATGTTCTGTACCACGTTGGGGGGTGCAGAAAGTAAAATATTGCACCTGCAGGGAGAAGCAGACAGCACAGGTGACCCCGAACTGACCAGTGAGGGATTCCAGCCCATATATTCAGTATAAAGCTGAGGGATCACAAGGGTCTTGACCCAATTTGCTGGCTTTGTTTGGTTTGGGTCCTCTTGCTGTTTCTTCTTACAGCATCTAAGGACAACTCTGTTGGTTCTGCCTCCAATCCTGATCTCTGTGTTCCTGAATCCAACACCATAATCCAGTCCTGACCACAGTTCTTATCTGCTGCTGGGCACAATCTGGGATTTCCCGGAGTCTGCTCCACAGTATCAGGGCTGACATAACTGACATTGTGGGGTAGTTGTTGTGTGGGCTTGATAGTAGTTTTGTATATATTTCATTTTTATTATTTTGTTTTCATTAAAGCTGTTCTTGGTTCTAGTCGATAAATCTCCCTTATTTCCTTTCTCTTCCCCTTTGGGCAGGGGAAGGTTAACAGAGGGGGTGGGGGTTAACAGAGAACATCTGTTAAGGGTCTAGAGGGCTGCTCTGACCCTAAACCATGACAGTAAAAGTGTTAGATATGTGTATATATGATATAAATACACAGAATAATTTTTTAAGGAACTCTCCTTTTATTACCCAGAAGAATAGTTAAACATGACTCATTCTGTAATTAAACTGAGGGAATATCTGCCAAAACATTTAATGTTTGCTCAGTTTAGAATTGACTGGGACAGGGAAATACTAGAGAGTCCAATGGAGGCTACAAGGATGATTAAGGGACTTGAACATTTTTTTTAAAAAGAGAACAACAAAAAATCCTCATGACTATAAAAAGAATGCTTTCATTGTTGGCAGTTGTTTTCAATCTGTTTTTTTATTTCAACCTTTTTGTGAAGAATGTTGTTAATCTAGTCAAAGGACAAGGGAGATTGTATTGTTCTTATGTATCCAGAATTTCACCTTTTGAGTGATGAATGAATGATGAATTCTCCCAAGTAAACTGTGGAAGAAGCATTTATTCTCAAGTGGGATTCTGTGGTCCTAGAGGTCTAGTGCACATCCCATTGCAAGGACAGAAAATAATATTGGAAGAAATATATCGGGGATGTAGCAAGCAGGAGTGAGTGGGTAAGAAAACTGATTTAAAGTCTGCTGTAATCAAAGATGTGCTGCTGTGGTCAGATGACTGAGAATGACACTGATAAACTCCATATCAAAAGAAACAGCCCATGAGTAGTTCATTAACAGAAAATAATAAAATACAATCATCGTAGAATGTCAGGGGCCGGAAGGGACCTCAAAAGATCATCTGGTCCAACCCCCCTGCCAGAGCAGGATCACGTATACAAAGGAAAATGCTTTGTGCCTTTTTAAAGCAACACCTCTGTTGTGGAGTTAGTAATACCTGATATTAAAGCATAAGAAAAATCCTTATTTACACAGTTCTTTCTAATTAAGATGCTTTTGTGACTAGATCTTTGTGCTTATAGGTTATTATAATTAGAAACATATAACATGTAGAATTACTATTTGATATGTCTCTTGAAATAGCACACTGTAATCCCCTGGCAACCTCATTTTCAAGCTGAGGATGGCATATGCTAATGCTGAGCTTTATTCAAATGGAAATGTTCTGAATTTTCATTTATGGACAGTAGTCTTAGCAACTTTGATACTTGGAAGAATGCAGAGAAAGATGAAATATTTCTAACTGGGAAGGGCAGCACATTTTCTTAAATGTATTTAAGATATTTAAATGTATATTAATTCTTCTAAAATGAGAATTTTTTGTTGCATAGTGCACAAAACATTACAAATAGGTACTGTAATGAATTTTTGTTTAACCTTCATTCAGCAATATTAGCAACAGAGCATAAAAGATGAAGAATTCCTAACCCAGGAGCAAAACACATTAAATATCTGTCAACCTAGTTGAGCTGAAAGTGTACCTGAAGCCTTCTGTGTAAGCAGCATTGCTGGAAGAGCTCTGCTCACATAGTTTAGGTAGGGATCTTTTGATTTCTTCAATCTGTATAAGAAGGCTTCTATGCTCACTAGAGATTCTGAAGTGCTTTGCCTTCTCTGGATTGTGTAAATTGAGATTTTGGACTCTTGTGTATAGGTTGTGATGGGGCATTTTCACCATCTCCACTCTCAAAATTATTGCTTCCCATTAAAATGTTTTGACCATTAATGTACTTGGAAATATTTAAATTTCCTCATTATTTTTCGTCCAGATCATGATGTTAAAAACTGGCTTCCCAGCAAAATCAGCTGGCTTGCTCTACACATTTCTCCTCTGAATGGCGTAATGAATGCTCGGTCTGAATACAAAATAGCACAACTATCAGGAAATGTTTCATCCATCCACATGCACAAAGCCAATTATGCATAACAGATTATGACATGAAGGGTTTATGAAAGTTTTTTTGCAGAAGCATTGAAGAATGAATTTATCTTTTTTTGCCCTCAAAGTGCTAGTAGTTCCTAGGGCTACATTTCCCTGCTTAGTAGCTTGATCTACATAGGAGAAAGCATAGAAGAGAGCAGTGCTTTATGATGTCTCCTTATTTTCAGCATTCCAGGAAATCATACGGTGATTTTGATTGAAAATAATCCTCATAAAGGATAGGGGATTGTTTCAACAGATAATTTAAATTATTTACAATTTACATTACTTATACAAAGCCAAATCTTGAATCTTTATTCCAGGAAGGGGCAATAAGTAAAAGAGGAAAAAAGAAAGTGAATCTCATTTTCCTTTGTGAAGGGAAGTGTATGGATTCTCTTTTAAGACACACTTAGTGTATTCAACCCCTTCATGAGTGGTACTAGCAGCTTTCTTTGACATAGGTTTTTCTTACACTGCTGCTTTTCTGTATGTGGCTTGAAGGTTTTGGTTACAATGACCACGAATTTAATTTCATTTACTCCTCATTTCCATGTGCAAACTGTTCTTAGATGGCAGCACTTTCACAAATGAGAAGAGAATCCATGAGGTAGTTTGGTCTCAGAGAGTTTTACTTGTGGGAGGACTTATGCATGTAGTAGAAAATAATCTGTAAAAGCTTCATTGGAAGACACACAGAAGAGTTTGTAAGTGCAGAAATAAGCTTCCATTTGGCAGATATTAAATAGGGCACTAGTTCACAACAAGGTAAACATCTGCAACAACTACATGTAAAACGATTACCACGTGGTGTTTCTAATAAACCCAGGATTGCTATTCTATTATTATCACTTTCTGTGAGTGTTTTTCCTTGACTAGACAACTGAGGATATAGAGAAGGTTCATTTTGTGCTTGCTTTCCTCTTATTAGAAGTCAGTATAACACAGCAGTAGTGATGCATTTTACAACTGGGATTTTCCCCCTCATACGTCCCCCTACTGGAAATAAGTAGGTAGAAACAAAGATGTAGGACCCAGTAGGTAGAAAGATGTAGGACCCTACTTCAGGACCCTGTTGGTTGGGGCCCATCATGGTTATGAAATATTTGGGAATTTGGACCAGATTTTTGAAAGTCCAAATTTAAAGCAGTGTCCTTGTCATGACAGCATATGGAACATTTCTAACAGGATACTAGAAGTTTTAGATATTGTAAACGTGACAGGGCTATGTGCTTCCTAGAAGTAAGAAATAGTTTGTCTGTCTTTAAAAAAGGCCTAGACTAGGAAAAGTAATTATTTTTTTTTTTTTTTTTTTTTTTTTTTTTTTTTTTTTTTTTTTTGAACACGTCATTCTTCTGACACCAGCTGCATGCTACCTTCTGTTAACCTAGTTTTATTTTAGTAAGAAATATCTGAACTGGGAATTCTGGTACTTGCAGTAAATGTGGTACATTTAATATTTCTAAAATTAACCTAGGATCTAATCAGAGCCATTAAATATCCTGGCTGTTGTGTTAAACCTTCTTATATGTATCACCAGAATAAAATCCCTTAAGGTAGTATACAGGGAACAAAAGAAACATAATAAATGGTCTTGCTTGTTATATATACTAAGAAATTCTGAAACACCCAGCATGTAGATAAGGAAGATATATTGAATTGATGTATCTGTTCTCTATGAGGAAAACAATGGAATAAATTCAGAAAAGCTGCAATATAAGGATTAAAGCCCCACAACAAACGCTAATGCATGACATTAAAAAAAATCAGCTTATTGTTTAAATGCTAATTTAAGAAGCTGTCTGAGGACAGAGCTAGCTGGTTGAGAACACTAGGACTTTCAGAGTTAATCTGTTTGTTTTCATATCTATTACCATGCAGAAAATGTTGTTATGGAAACCAAATATATGCTATTTCTTAAATAAGAAAAAGGTAAATAAGAGGCCTCCTAAAGGCCTCTTAAAAATAAAAGAATTGAATCTATTAATGTTATTGTTGCTGTTGGCTTCCTGAAATACCAAAGCTGGGATTGTTAATTGATAGAGAATCCAAGGATTTTTGACTTCTCGATTTTATAGTAAAAAGGTAGAAATTCAATAGCACTGTCATCTGCTTCTTAATCACTATGACAAACTGAGAATGGGTCCCCATGATCCCTGTGCTTAAAACATCTTGAGTTTTTCCCTGGTTTTGGAAGACTGCAAACCAAGAATAATTTATGAGGAAATTCACCATGAGAATTTTCCCTGTAATTTGGTAAACCTACACCTCAGATTTTTAGCAAGCATGTCTCAGATGTGTCTTGCACCTAGCTTGAGACAGATGGATGCTGAATAGGTTTTTGGAATGGATATGAACCCTTACACACTTTGAAAGAATCCATACTTGGTTTGTAGGCCTTTAATTCTGTGTAAATTCATCAGACTCCAAAATTCAGACAAAGCCTTTAGATATTTTCTAGAGAAACTTTGCTTCTCTAGAAAATTTCCATACACTTTAGTTATAGAACAGGAACAATTATTTTGGAAAGGAGAAATTTGAAGGAAATTTCTGATTGTGTTATAAGCAGCAGATGAGAATAATACTGTGACAGTTGAAGCCAGGTAAATCAAGCCTTAGAGCAGGACACGATTTCAGAGAGTGAGACTGCTGAAGTGTAGTGACTTACAACAAAGAGCCTATGTCTGTCACTTGAAATTCTCAAGGCCAGATTGGTTCTTTCAGAATTGTTTGATTTATTCTTTGTGGAGATGGAGAAATCAGTCAGGATATATAGCTGGCATTGGTCATTTCTGGAAACAGGTTTCATGGCTTCAAATCTGTTTGTTGTTTGTTTTTGTGTGTGTTTGTGTTTGTTTTGTTGGGTTTTTTTGAAGGGAGGGGGGTTGTGTGTGATGATGATTTTTTGGTTTTGTTGCTGTTTTTTGTTGTTGTTTTTCATGAGCCTAAGCGGCTCATGAAGAGGATTATTTATTCTGTTAGCATGCACTAGGAAAACTCATTCAGATAGTGAGCACATTAGAATCCAATGCCTTGTATAGGCATCTGTAACACCAAGAAAAAAATTTGGAAAGCATTTTTTGTGTTGCATAATTGGGTTTTGGGTGCCCTTCATTCTTGTAAATAAAAATCAGAATGAAACTGCCAGGAGCTATAGGAACATGTTTTCCACAGTTATACTTAAACCAGCAGCTGTAATCCTTAACTGATTAGAGGAATATCCTTTAGAAGTGCAGGGGCAATACTTCATCTTTATTATCCCTGCAGTGACAAGAACATTAACGGAATTCCAGTTCTAGTTCCAGACATCAAAAAAATGAGGGAAAAATATTAAACAGATTCAGGGAAGAACTATAAAAATTTTGAAAGCTCTGGAAAATATGTCTTCTAATAGTACATTGAACTTTGTTCAGTCTTTGGGAAAGAATAACAGTTGACTGAGTCTAAATGTATCTTTTCCTACTAAAATATGACAGTGTCCATATATTTAATTTTAATTTTGAGCTATAGCATTAGCTGAGGTACTTACAGAATACTGTATTGCAGTACCTTCTGGGATATAGTTTAGTCTTTGAATCAACCATTCTCTGTAGTAAACTGCAACTCAACTGTAATCATGCCTTATAAATTAATTTTAAGCAGTCCTTAGGTGATTTGTAAGAAGGTAGAATGTTAAGAGTATTTTCGGTGTAAGAAGCTTGTGTTACTTGCTTCTCTTATGAAAAGAAGTATTGTCTTATCTTTGTGATATTTCCTTAGAATGAGGTGAATACATTGGTTGGTTAAGAACACTCTGATAGATGTCTTGTATTATCCATATAAACCTGTACAGACATTTCCTTCAGGTGTAACTGGGTGTTCATTGGGGCATTCAGCTGGTAGAGAGACTGAACCACTACATTGAAGGAAATTAATTTATCTCAAATTTCTTACATTTATCTTGAAGGTGCCCCTTCAAGAGTACATATACAAAATCATATTTCTTATTTGTCGAGCATAACTGAATCCCTTGGGGAAATTAAGCTTTGTCAATCATTCTGGTGAATATGCAAAAATAGACAAATAAGTGAAATAATTGGTCTTGTGTTGGTTATGTGTTGGGTTTGATTTATTTTTTTTTTCTTTCAAGACTGACTGATTTCAAATTGCAACAAGTATAAAAAAAACTTGCCCTTAGTTTTAGATGACAGATTACTTCTGTTGCTATATTTTCTGTAATACTTTTATTTCAGGAAATTGTTTTTGGTGTTACCCATCAGATTGGAATTTTAAGGGTAATTTTTGCTAAATTATATATCTCATCTTCAAATGTGTTTTATTTCTTTAAAGCTGTTTCCACATTCACATTTTAGAACGTTTTATTCATCTTTAACTCTTGTATGACCTCTGTCAGCTGTCACTGTCGACTAGAGATCACTGCTTTTGACAGTTACTGTCAGTTCTGAAGAAATGTAAAATCCCAATGTATTCTTCAGGGCTGGAAACCCAGGATCTCTGAACTGTGGAATACATCAAGGAATAAAAACAACCGCCCATATGCATGGTAAATACTATTTCTTTGGAAAATAACTTGTCCTACTTACTATCTAAAATAGTCACAAATATTTAATGTGCCACGAGTTTAAAATAGATCAGAGTGACATTTGGTTCACATTTTATAATAAATAGTGAAAGGTCCATGCATTCTGGCTTGGTTAGAGATTCTGTATAGTGAAATTAAGCTAAAAAATATCATGACGTTGTTGACTCCTGGAAGTAACTAAACAAATTTTTTGAGAGTGAAGTAAATGTTCATTTAATCTATCTGGTTCTTAAAAGGACTGCTAACCAATAGAAAGGTTCCTAATGCTTATAGTAAGATTATTGAAAAAAATTCCAGCATCAGGATTCATTTAAAGTGAAAAACTCATATTAGAAAAAACCATCTGGCTAAATACTTTATTAATATCCTAAAACATAGTTTCTGATTTCGAGTCAAAAGTGGTGAGTAATGCACAGTACTGTCTTTGTAGTATTTACAAATTTGAAGAAATTGAATAATTTGGATACGTTGTATCCAAATACCAATACTAATTGGTGTAGATTGGTGGTTTTGAATATGTACCTATTATAATGGTATTTGACCAAGAAGTCTAGTGTTCAGCTAATCATCAGAGAACCAAATTATTTGAGAATGCCTCTAAAATCTTCACTAGGTTGACAAATTAAAGGACAAATCTGATTGCATAATCCCATCTAATTTTTTTGTTTCTCATCTGGAAATGGAGGAAAACATTAGAAATTCAGAGAATACATTAGTTATTTAACATGATCATAGTTTTTTGAAAACTTTTGTAGCATAAGAACTTGATGAGGAAGTTAGACTGGAACTTAAATGCAATGAAGGACTTGGGATCTAATGGCACAACTTTATTGTTGTTCAGAAAATGTCACCAGCCAAATTGGACTCTTAAATATCTTAAATTTGTGTGCTTATGTCCATGTTTCTGTGCATGTTAGTCTGCGTGTTCACTGAGAGAACTATACTTTCGTAAATTCAAGAGAATAATTTAATACATGTGTGCTCAATTTTTTTTTTTTTTTTTCCTGAATTAAGGATGAGTCAGTACTTTTCCCTGTTGTTAAACTCCTCTATTATGGGCTTGGGATAGTTTCTCAAAGATCCTGAAAGATAGATACCAAACAGGAAAAACTCACAGATTATTTTCCTCCTTTCTGTTCTACATTACTATCATGGAGGAGTAGAATATGAGAAGGAATGGCAAGCTCTTAGCCCTGTTCACCATTTCACTTTTCTTCCTGTTTAATCTACGTGCTTACTGTGCAGTCTTGGAGAATCAGGGATGCAAATTGTGACTGATAAAGTGATGAGCTTTCTTTTTCACTTACCATGGGCCTCTTCTCTGTGTTTGCTTAAAGGTAAGAACTAATCTGGCAAAACTAATTTCCCATTAAGAGTCATACAAAAGTGGGAAAACAGTTATTTCTGTTGCTTTTGAAGAATACACTAAGCATAAGATTCAATCAGGGAAACCTTTGTTAAAAATTTATCTGCTGTTCTATAAATGTTACCTCCTGGGAGCAACAGGGAGATTACAATTCATAATGCTAGAGCAGAGATCTGACAGCAGGTGGAAGTGCTGACACTGGTAATGGGAGATGTCCTGATACCAGCAACCCAACAGGTGATAGCTGAGTGCTAATCTTTGCTTTCTACTTTCATCTTCATCCAGAAATTTTCTGTTCAAGCTTTAATAATAATTTGTTTAATTTTATCTCTTCAAGTGCAAAATAATTTCTAATTTTTTTTTCAACTTTAATTTTTTTTTGTCACTAACTTGTCTAACCGGCAAACTAATTTCACTATGTTTTGTGTGGAGATGAAGGGTAACCTCATATCTGATGGAAATATTTTAATCTTTCCTACAACAAACAAAAATTTTCAGTTCCAGACCTGAAGTGAAGTGCTTTTGACATGCATACATAGTAATTTATCAACTAGAAGGTTTATTCCATTCAGAGAATCAGAAGGTTGTAGACTATGGACAAAACTGAAATTAAGGAGAATGCTATTTTATTTCTATGTGACTTCTACCTGGAGGAAATTAGCCATAAGATCTCTGGACTGAGGAAAGAATCAACATTTGTTTTTCAGTATCATCCTTGACATACTAAAATGATGAAGAATTTATTCAACTTTTAAGACTGAAATTTCTATAATGAAGACTGAAATTCCATTGACCTATAGGTGGGCAACCAAGGGGTAGTTTTATATGGTTTTCTCTGTTTCTTGTGGGAAGTCCAAACCATCAGAGAAGTCAAATTTTAAATGCTTCAATAGGTTTTAAATGCTTATTACTGATTAATAAGAAACTGTTTCCACAGCCCAAGAATACAAAAATCTAAGACATATGTAGTCCCAAACGAACAATCTTCATGCTAAGAGTCTTATTCGGCCATAAATCCACAGGTTCATCTTTCATTCATGTCTGTGGAAATTATCTGGTAAACTAGAGTAATATCTGTCCCTAAGGAATTACATGATTCAGATCTCAAAAGAGCAACTAATAAAAGAAGCATGTAACAGTTGACTTAGATTAGTCATTTCACAAACATTAAGTGCCTTTTACACTGCTGAAGTAGATGTAAAAGGAATATGGTGTTGATTTTAAAGTAAAAATCCAGACAAGATTTTTCAGAGAAACCATCTGAAGACATTTGAACAATGTAATTAATATAATTAACAATTAGAGCATGAAACTTTAGTTGGGATAATTAAACAGAGGGGGTTGTTAATGGTTGAAAATATCCCCAAAAGGAAAGTCACAGGCCTTAGTTTTCCTCTCAGATGTGCCTTTTACCATTACCCCTGTTTTAATATGCCGCAGGCTATGTACCACAACCACAGCTCTGTCTTCTATTACCTTTTCCTGACAAGCCCATTTATTAGGTTGCTGGCAAATTTCCAGCCACCTTCAGCAGTTATAGTTCATTAGCTGTGTATAGAACAGGGCAGTCCATCAAGCTGTGATATTAAATTGGTGATGAGAAAATATTTCAGAATTTGGATCCAAATTACAAATAAATTTTCCTTTGAAATTCAGTTTGGGATTGAGATTGAAATTTATTTTTTTTCCATCTCTAGTTCAAAGTTTAAAGAGAAATTACCATAAATACATTCAAGTGCCTCTCTTTCCATCTTTCATTGCAGAACTACTTATCAATATTAGGCAGGAAAAAAAGAAAAAAATATTGTGTTAAACTTTTGAATATCCAATATGAAACAGTGGGCACCAGAACTGGATGAAATGCAGGCCACTTAGACTCTATCCCAAATCCAAGTAACAGGGAGTAATCAGCACAACATGTATATTATGTTGATTCTTCTCTCTAGATTTCCCACTATCATATATAATCTAATTTTTGATGATGTAACTTGTGATAGAAGTTATATTTACACATGAAAGCCTGTGTAGCTGACAGTGGTGTCATTTGCCCTATAGTTGAATTTGAATTACATGGTAAGGAAGCTGCCAATAGTACAATAGGAAAGAGACTATTAATTGCCTGTTGTCCCCCTAATTACTTTCTCAAAGTGAAGACAATTCCAGCTTCAGCTACTGCTTTCACTGAAGTGTTTTTCCATATCACCTGCTGCCCTTAGCAAAGCTCCATGTCAGTTGACTAAATCAGCACATTGTAGTGAATGTCTCTGGGTGAAGATACATTGCTGGTCTCTTCGGAAGAGGCTCTGGAGCTTGAGTTAAAGCAGTGGTGTTACTTGAATGCAGTGATATCGGCAATGTCCCAGTTTACCTGTTCTTCTTAATGAGGTACCTTATTTAAAGTAATGTATTTTGGGAAAGCCATGGAGGCCCACAGTGTCTCTCTGAACTAAGCATCTGTGGTTCAACATGTCGTCTGCATGATGAGAAGCAACTTTCAGTCTACTACTGATCTCAATGTACTTAGTGTGGTGAAAGTGATATCTGCAAAATGATTTGAAAGTTTCTTGTAATAACACTGAAACTAAGCTCTGACTCAGAAGTTGAATTGCTCTTGTGTTTTTCTGTAATGCATTAGATTTCTGTCCCATACAAAGCCTGAAGAAACTGTAACACTTTGACAGAGGTACAAGTCTCTGGTAGATACTGAGTAAAATAAATATACCCTCTTAAGTAAAGCCTGCATATTTTTTTTATAGTGAGGAATTCTGCAATGATAGTTTAAAGGGTATTTCATCATCGTGTTTATCATCACAAATGTAAGATATTTTTGATAGCGCACTTAATGAAAATCATCAATATTAATTAAATACCTTTATTTTTAAAATCAGACTTTAGCGAGATTGTGCATTCAAAAACCTCTTATTCTGTTTCTTACAGCGAAAAATCAGGATGTTAATATCAAACCATAATCCTTGTCGCTATTTCCAAGAACACCAGAAAGGTTTACAAAACTTTTGAGATAAAAAATTTCAGATGATTCTTTTTTGTCATTGTTGAATGTACATCAGTTCTGCTGGTTAACCCAAGGCAACTGTCACTTGTTTTTCTTCCAGTTCACTTGATCAGTGGCTGAGATGACTCATTTTTGCCCATCTTTAAAATTAGTTTAGAGCTTTGAAGAAGACTTTTGAAACGCCAAATCACGAGAGAGAAATACATTTTTAAAAGAAGAATTTAATGATATAAATGTATTTGATTGTGGTCTTTCACATATTGCTGAAGAAATGGCAACATTTAAAACTAGAAAGACACTTCTAAGTCCTGTGTCACTGTGGATGACAATAGCATTTCTTTATAGGGAAAGTATTTTTTCTATAGCTACAACCCTCTGCTTAACTGTATTTGATATATACTCCAGTTTGTTTGGGGTTTGTTGTTTGTTTTGTTGTTTTTGTTTTTGTTTTTTTTTACTTTTATGTTCGTGTGTGTGGTGTTTTTTTGTGTTTGTGTGTTTATTTTTCTTGTTCTTTTTAATGTTTTATATATAAAATTATGGATTTTCATGTGCAGCTTAGCTCTTGAAGTACTACTTGTTTTATCTTTGGATTCAGTATCAAAATCTGAATTTTTCAGAAGGCTTATTGTCTTTTTTTTTTTCTTCTCTACAATGTATTTTTCTTTGGAAAGGAAAAGAAAAAAAAAGTCAAGCTCTTAACTCTGTCATGTAATTAAAGCCAGATATGCTCAGAATGCTTCATGGATCTTAGTAAATTAGTGAAATAGATTTTATTTTATTTTTTTTTACGGTGAGATTGTAAAATGCCTCAGGACCAGTAGCACTGTATGAGAGGTGCTGTGAAAGAGCAGCTAATGGTGCATTAATGTGATGGAGAATTTCAGAGATCTCTGTACAAACTAGCTTACGGAGGAACAGTTACAGAACCAATACTTAGAATGAAAACATATGCATATTAATGTAAAACATTGCAGAAAGTAAAATTCAGCTCAGTTATTTTAATATGTGCAAATATTGTTTCGGCAATGTTTTGCTGTTTTAGAGCAACAAAATGTGGGTTTTTTTGTTAAGAAGATAAAATTGTTCAGTGGATTTTTCTAGGAAAATGTTCTACACAACAAAATTAAGAAAAGAAACAAACAAAACCCACAAAAAACTGGTATTCTAGATTCTATTCTAATATCAAGACTTAAGACAGCATTTAAGGACATATGAGCATGGAAATACAAAGCAGGACTCTCTTACAGTATAGTATGCTGTCCTTTTGAAACAGCTGCTGGCTATTGTACTTTCTGATGTGTTTTTTATAATTTTAATGTGGGGATTTTTTCAAATTATATTGAAAAGTAATTCTGTAGGACATGAAATTGCACATCAAAAAAACTGCTACATGAAAACTTCCCATACAATTTCATTTCAAATTAAGAGATAGGCATAGGAAGCCTCAAAGTTTCTCCATTAAATGTAAGGCACTGTTTCATTAAAATAATAAAAGCATTTACTTTCTGGTATTATTCCCAGCTATATCTCAGAAGAAGAAAGATAGAGGTAGGAGTGAGAGCTCAAATTCATCACTTGTTGAACAGATGAGTTATATTTTTGTGTCTGTATACTCCCCCTACCCTTTTTTTAATTCCCAAGCTTTCAGTATGGAAGTCCCACTTCATACTGGGCCACCTCTTCTTAGTTTAAAAATCCTTTCTAAAAGTTTCTGATACTGAAATGAGAGCTAAAGTGTCAAGTACAATATTACGTGAAATGGGAATATTTTATTGAAAAGCTGTATATAACCTAATAAACACTATTCACTTTTAGATATCACTTTAATGAGAAGGGCACAGAAACTGGTGTTCTAATAAACTGCAAAATTCAGCAACAGTTTTTGTTTATCCTTGGTCATGCTTCTTACACCATGATGTGTGTGAAAACCACTACAATGGATTCTTGCTCATTTTTTGAATCCTCTTAGAAGATGAGGAATAGTGCCTCAGATACTTTAAAAGTAATTGAAAAGATTGTTCTGTTTTAGAAAGGTGAGGTACCTCCTTGATGGCTGTGGAGAAATGCTCTTGGTTCTAAAAAAAATGTGTTTATTATGTAATAGCATAAAAGGTTATTATACCACAGGAAAATAGAAGGTGGTTTTTTTTTAATTTTGGATTTGTTTTGTGGTTGGTTTTTTTTTTCTGTTTTTTTTCTTTTTTTTTTTTCTTTTTCTATTTCAATGAAGGCAATATGTGCCGTTATTTTTGCCAGTAGCTAATTCTTGAAATCCTCTTTTCTTGGATAATTTTTAAAATTATATTGCATTTACTCTGCTTATACAGTAGGCAGCAGTGTGTAGCATGTGTAATTATTGTGTAGTCCTAGTTTACTTCAAAGTGTGATTCATCAGGATCCCTACATCTGACAACCTGTAATCAAACAAAGGGAGTACTCTAGTAGGTGGGAATTAACAGAAGGGAATTAAACTGTCATTTTGCAACAGCTTAGACCAATATGAAAGCCCATTTATGAGTCTCTCAATAAATATCTCTTTTGTTTTGTCTAATTGCTGGTTTGAATGTATCAGACTCATCAATGGGATTAGGGTTAATAGATGTTTGGTCACACATAACATGCAGAGGAGGAATCTGATACACACACGCACAAAAATTGCACTTAATGAGCTTAGCAAATGTTTGCCATATTTTTAATGAACCCTGGGGCTGTCATTTAGAAATGCTTAGCAACTGCTTTTCCATCCTTGAAAATAGTAGAGCAACTGAAGGACATTAACACTATGTACACCATAAATAAAGTGAGCTATTTAAAGATGTCAGCTGGGAGGTGGGAATGATGACATTTTCTGTGCAATAGCCACTGATACATAACACTGTGTTTGTATGTTAGATCTTTCACAATCCAGACCGGCATCTCAAGTTTCCTACAGGGAATGGGCGTGAATGTTTGAGGGAGATCAAATGACTGAACCTGTTTATGATACTGCATTCAAAATCCTTCTTCCCTGAGTTGTTTGTGTCTCTTTTCACCCTCCTCATCTTATTCCTAATACTTGAAGTGAGGATTTATTTTTTAATAAAAGCAAAGTGTTTATATAATCTATTCCCAATTCTGTGATTTCTTCTTTTGCTTCCTTATACAAGTCATGTGGAAAAGAATGGGTGTACTCTGGGGGACTGATTGTGCATTAGATTTAATGATCCATTCATTAACCTCTGGGACCTGGGCCTAAAACCATTGCAGACTGATTAATGGGGAATTATTGGAGCAAACTATGTGTCATGTGGTGTAGTTATTTTAACTGGACATAACAATCCAGTTTTCCTTAGGGAGGGGCTTGATTTGATGTAACAATGCAAAAAGTGCCATTTAGATGGATTACGTCTAGAAGAAATAAGTGCTTTTTAAGACTTCAGTTGCCATAGAGGCAATGGATCTAAAATCTTTTGTCTGCACACAGAAATCTTTTGAAACATCAGCTCTTAAGACCGTTGATAGGGAAAAGAATCTGAAAACGGAACTGGCCTTTAAATATTTGTTCCTGCTGTGATCAGTCAAAGCAGACCCTGCTGTGTCATGTGGGTAATGCTTTCTAAGATTTGAATAGCTGAGAAAAAACAATTCATTATTTTAGAGTTCACAGATGTCACCCGACAAGGCTGTGTCTACTCAAAACTTGTGTTATGCTAGGTCACTTTTGTTAATGCAAGAAGGAAGACTTACGTAGTATTTCCATTATAATTAAAATGGGTGCCCCAGTTGGCATAAATCCAGAGTGGGTTTAAAGGGAAGTGAAAGATAAGCCTTCAAACGCCTTTTATCTAATAATGCAAATGTGAATATAAACAGTTCTGAAATTAAATGGCTGTGTTTTCAGTTTGATTGCATGATGTTGCCTGTATGAGCAAAAGAGACCAAGTTCCCTTTCTTTCATTCTGCTTTTAAATAATATATTATCCTTCTTGAAATTAGTGGGGGAAATACAATGACTATCCTTACCTTAACTATGAATTTCTAGCACACATAATTCAAAATTATTTGCTTTCTGCTTTTCTTTTTTTTTTTTTTTTTTCAGAGAACAAAACAACTCTAAGTTGTACAGTGGTTTTCTCCTCTACCCTGAAATCTGTTCAAGACCACTAATACCTGGAAATGTTTTCATATAATAGTCAATCTACAACATATACAATATTTACCTTATTTCAATTATCTGTGAAAAGACATCCATTATACAAAATAACTACCTCTATGCTTTTTCTATTGTGTTTTTGTTCAAGAGACAACTGAGCTCTTCCAGGAGCATGTTACTTCAAAGCAGTATGAAGTCTTGGAACTGGTATGAAGTGGTATGGCCTTTCACAGGTCTACAGGCTATGTATTCGGTCTGGGTGGTTGGATAGGAGATTTCAAACTGTAGCTCATATCATCACTTGTAAAATAGATTACATGTTTTTCTACATTGTTTCTGATATGATTTATTTATTTTGGACCAATTTCACTAGGATTTTTCCATTGATAATTTTATGTAGGAATTTTATAACTGCATAGCAAAATCATTATTTTTAAAAAATTCTTCATCATGATTATTACTTCATCATACTTTAGAAAATAATCGAAGACTAAACTTTGACAAGATTGCTTTATATCCAAAATCTAGCCTACGTTTTTGACCTACAAAATTGTAGTTGGAAAGATGCTGTCCAGCTCTCACAAAAAGTAAAAACTTTACAGTTTACAAAATTTTGAGGAGGAAAGATACTGTCTGACAGAAATCTCACTTCATCACTCCTTGTGCTGCTAGGGGTATGGGATACCAAGAAGATGATAAAGATCATGAAAGAAAAAAAAACACCCTGCTGACAGTGAGAGCAGGTTCAGGAGGGAATTGACTGATTGCATGGCAGAAAGGAAGAAGCAGGTGCTGATTTGCTTGGGGAATGTCCATACCCATGAGCAGCATACATCTCTCATCAAAACAACAGGACTGTGAAGGTAAATGATGATACAGGGTGTATAGAAACAAAAGAGTGAGATTAAGTCAGAGTAGACCAGGCATATTTCTTGGAAAAAAAATTGACTTCTGTAGATATTAGTCTAGATGCCAAATTATACAGAAACTACTTCTTGACTTCACCATCTGTGCTAAGGAAGGATAGTATTGCAATATGCTGCTTTTTTAAAATTAATTTTCTGTAAGACAACAGGAAATGTAGGTAGACTCCTGCCCAGTCTCTCATGCTGCTGCTGCTGCAGAAGTCATGGAAGAAGGCAGAGAGCTACCTCTAGTAGGCTATTTCAAATGAACCTCAGGCACCTGAGGCATCTTCTAGCCTGAAAACTTTGGAAAGAGTATGGCAGCAGGAACTGGTCCTGCATCTGTGTGTGTTACCCTGTAGGTTAAGACTACAACAACTGCAAAACTTCAGGAAGGCTCCCCAAGTTCATAATGGAGACTCTCTTACCTGGTGGTATCCTATAAATCAGTAAGATTGAAGCTGTTGGAGTGGTCAGCATGTAAAATAACCTGTCATCAGTATAGAACGTGATGTGCAGAATATCAGTGTAACTTGAAATTCATAGCACTTTAACACCTGTTTCCATAGCTACAGTGTAATCCAGACATCCGAGAAGCCATCCTGCCTTTGGCAGGCCCATCATTTCAGGGAAATAAATTAAAGAAACTGATTGCAAGGCCTGGATTATACAATTTCTTTAAAGTTTAGCAGCCAGACCCGAAATCTAACCAGGAATGATCATTATTTGGATGAAATTGATAAAGTTTATTTCTTGTAACCTTTGTTGGAAAATTTGAATGTAGCCTCCTCTATATTTTCTTTTTCCTCTCATGAGCAATATTGTGGCAGTTATATTTGCAGAACTATATTTCTTTATTTTTGAGAGCTTGTACTGTGTTATTCAGTGAAGGTTTGAAAAAATAGGCAGAAAAATAGGAGGGAAAGATATAGTTAAGTGAATGCTAAAGGGCAAAGTTTCAGTGCCAGACAGTTATTTGCATATTCACAATATGTTTCTGTCTAGAGGCATATTTTCTCAAAGTCTATGTGTATATTTCTATGACTCTCTATCTGTATTACTGGCAACATATGTATCACTATGAATAGAGTTGGGGTGTTTGCTGAAGGATTTATGACACTGCTTGTTTTTTTTTTATTGTTTTGGGTTTGGTTTGTTTTTTTTGTTGTTGTAGTTTTTGTTGTTTGTTTTTTTAATACATACTGGTATGGACAAATGATCTTGGGCAGGTAGGGAAATCAGAAGGAAATACAGGCATCATTTCCTAAATACAACTCACTGGAGTCCACAGAAGGTGCAGATATATCTCTA
>JANHGL010006717.1:21163-69778 GCA_024611195.1 Ceyx melanurus
TTACTAAAATGCTGAAAATTTTCTATAATTATATAAATTATATCACATATCAATAAAAAATATATCAACGCCTTCCTGCTTGTTGGTAGTAGCTAGGAAAGCTATAAGATTGCTTCTGCAGACACAAGAGGAGCAATGTGACCCACATTAGATCTTCAAAAGATAAAATTGACTTAGAATCTAAACCTTAAAATGTGAAGCTTGATGATTTCCTACAATTTTGTTATCACATTAATGGATATGAACTCTATACAGTTTCATGTTGATTTTTATTAAATTCTTGACATTTGCAACAATTAAAACAAAGCCAGTTATTTTCAGTTTTCCACATCTCCAAATTTTTACTGAATGCTCCCTTTTCATTCTGTAATTAAAAATATTCCAGACCCTCATTTTGCTTTCTCTACACCATTTATTCTGTATTGTTTTATTATATGCCTCCTTTGATAATTTTCATCAGTGTTCTCTGAGATCATGGCAGATAATTAATTCATAGGCACACGTTTTCACAGACCATACTAAAAAGAATTGCTTTCAGCACAGACCTTGTTCTAAATCACTGTTGCTAAGTTTCCATTGATGTAATAAAAACATAGTTATTTACGTCTTCTGTGAATTGTGTCTTTTTAAAAAACTGATGGTTTATATTAACAATGAAAGGTTTTCTTTTAATTTGCTTCTAGATGTACTTCTATATTGACATGAATATTGCTATAGAAGTTTAATTAAGACAGTGAATTGAAATAGGACATTGTCATAGAACTTTAGTTGCAAATGATCATTCATTGTGGAGAAAATAATACCTGAATGTGAGGAAGTCTATGGTAATGTTCTGCATTCCTCTTTCAGATATTCTCCATCTGAGAGAGGAGATGAGGAGTAACTTCTTGCAGATTATTTGTATGCAGATGGCAGAGTACTTACTAAAAGATTGAAGGTATGAATTTATACTGGATACTTAATGGGATCATTTCAAGGTAACAAAAAAGAGCAAACCATTTGCAGTGTTTTAGCAATATTTGACAGAAGTACAAAATATTGTCCCTTTGTATATGCCTTGGGAATATTTTGTGAGCTCTAATTTAGCAAGGGTAATCTAGAATATAGAGTAGTTTAATGAGACTTGTGAGTTTTGAGGTCATTATCTGGTTCAGCCACAGACTTCTATATAGTGTATTCTGTTTAAAATGAATACATTACTTTCTATCTCAGAGGACTGGTAAATATAGAAAACATGTAAGGACTCCAGAGTGCACAGATACTCTGCTGATAGGCAATATAAATATCTAGTTTAGCATCTAACTCTGCGTTGTCTACGCAAAGGCGTACTCTGATTTAAATGGGATTAGCTGTGTGTACTAAGTTAAGCATGTCCATAAATGTCTGCAAGGCTTTAGTTATTCGGTGCACTCATTATCTCAATTTGTTGTTTCATGGAATTGTTCCAAGTATCTCATCTAATCAGATCCTCCTGAAGGCACAACATATGCCCACAATAGCATGGGCTATATATAGCTTATTATGAAACATCAATGAAATATTTTTATTGCCAGTGAATGTATGTGTCTGTGAATTATCCTGTAGGAATTAAAATTCCTCAATGAGATCACTGTGTGAATTCTAGTGGATATAAAGCTGAGGTAGAAGTGCAATTTTTTAGATAAAAGCACTGTAATTTAATGTAAACAAATATATAGCAATGTATTATAAATAACATAATTAGATATAAGTATCTATTTATAGACTGATATAATTCACTTTTAAAATAAGCTTGACGCTATCTCTTGTATACTAATCTTAAATAAGATCTGTGAATATACAAAGCCAATATCATTATGCTGAATTAAAGTCAGCCAGATGTTCGTCATAGATGTTTAACCCAGTAGTAAAGAATGTTTGTTACAGGTACTTCTTAATGACTAACCTTTGGTATTTCAGCTTGAAATGCAGATGGGAAATAGCCCAAATAATTCTGTTCTCAGTTATGCTGTTGTAAAGCTGTTGAATTACTCTATATTACTGAAAGAAGAGTAGAATGTGACAAATCATGGCCTATTTCTTCTGCCTTTGTTGCTTTCATCTACAAAAGCAGTCATGGAAATCAATGGAAGCGTTTATGAAGTATCACTTGAAATGTGTAAACACAGCAAAATCTGACTCTATTGAGCTTGAAAGCACTCAATAGTATTTCTCATTTACCCACCCTATTGGAGTTGTTTTCAGACAACAGAACTAAGAAAGTCAATCTTGCCACAGAACTGTCTGTAAAGTGCCAATAATATGCATCATTACCTGCTGAATGAATTAAGCATGAAGCATTTGACCATAATTTGGCTAACTTTCCAAATCCTCTAATCCTGAAATAAATGTCTTTGTTTCTAGGTATGCAATTCAATCTTGGCCTTGCCATGTAATGTATTTATTTTCACACCAACTGAAAAAAAAATAAAGTATGCTGTTACAATAAACAGTAAACACTTTATTTCCCCCCCACCCCCTTATGATCATACAATAAGAATGCATGCACATACAGATATAGATCCAGAAATACTGACTGATATTCAGTATAATGAGAGTTGCTCTTACACAAAGTTCATTAGTAGGTACATGAGCTTACCCAATTGTAGAAGCAGAAATGTAGGTCTTGCTATCTGTCTACACTTCCTTTCTAATGCTTTACTCTATGCATGTCATCATGATGACAGCAATGCATCTTCAAACTGTTGAGGTATTATTGTCATGAGTTTTTTCTCATCCTTTTCAATAATTTCTATCACTGGCAGCAGAGAGTTTTGATACATAGTTAAGAATTCCACTGATTATTATGGAAGCCATCCATGGAGTATTTAACAACTTTTGTTGCTACAGAAATGCTAAATAAACAATATATTCAACTATTTGGAAACCCCACTGCAGAAAATCTATTTTATTGAAACAGTAAGTGAACATATAAAATCAATTTTACTTCTTTTCGTGAACCATGTGTGTCTTCCTGTCCAAATATTCACTCTGTTTAATAGAAACTTAAAAAGAAAACTGTACCAGAATAGTCACTCTATGTTAGGAAACTTGAAAGGAAAAAAAGTGACCTGGAATGTAGCATTGGAAGGATTTACAAATGAAAGTAGTTGCTCAATTGCAAATTGAGTCAAAGATGCAGAAAGACATTTAACAGGTCCATTGGCATAATTCCTATTTCTGTAGGGAGCTAATACACAGAGTTGAACATTGTTCTTTCTGCCAGTTTGTTCTCAGAATATGATTTAATTCCATGGAATCCTTCACATCAATTTTCTTCAGCCTAAAAAGATAAACTCATATTTAAATTACAAGTAGCTGTGGACATGTTTTGCTGCTTTCACTGGATTCACATATTAGAACTTCACATGATCTCAGCATTTTTATATCTTTTAAGAATGTTCATTATATCCTTCAAGAAAGATTTTATTTTATTTTTTTTTTCTGGCTGTAGGCTATTGATGAGATCTAGGGACTGAAAATTGCAAATGACAAACTTTTATGCACCAGTTTGTAAGGGAGAAGGAATTCCTCTGAGATCGTTTATTAAATATTGGGGAATTTTGAGTTTGATTTAACATATAATTGTTCTGATTTTCCTTTTCCTCCAGCCCTGCAATAATTAACCTGGACACAGTAGGGCACAAATACTTTTTTTTTTTCCTAGAATTCATTCAAGCATTATGATGTACATATACCCTAATTGGAGATGTTCCAATCTAGATAAATGAACTTCTTACTTGACTGAAGTAACGCTGCCAGTGATGGTATCAAGTTGTGAAAGGAGGCATAATCTTTTCCTTGGTGAATATTTTGTCTGGTGTCTTCTGGACAAGAGAGAAGTCATAGTTATCTTCTTGCTCTAAGGCTTATAAAAAAAATGCAGGTACTTGGTTGGTGTGTGTTCTCAGACACATCAGGGTTAAAGGAACTGCCAGATTTAGAATCAGGACAGAATTTTCTTCAGGCAGGGAAAAGATGGGTTTTGTTTGTTTTAGCTTGTCTGCTCTCATTTTAGCATAGTTCCTCTGTGCATTTTCAACAAAAAGATGCCTTACTGGGGGAGCTTCTGTAAAATGAAGACACTTGTTTCTCTTAACTTATTATTAGGGTATATTGTAATTTGTAAAGTTTGGAATCTCTTGGACATGGTATTTTAAGTTTGATATGGGTTATTGATATGGGATTTAAAGGGACTAGTTTTCCTCTGAAATTCTGTTTTCTTCTACTGCTTGTGTCTAATTTTTTCATATCTAGAATTATTTGAGCTCTAAATTATAAATGAGTTATAAATGAAATCAGACTGAGGGTTTAGTCCACAGATGTAATTGATGTATATGACCACTTAGTTACGTTACCTCCTGTAGACAGCATGCCTATAGTCTAATTCATAATAATAGGTATTGTATTTTTATTGACAACAAGGCAATTTGGAGTATTATATTTATAGGCCGTATTTATCTGCAGTTACAGCACAGCCAACTTGCCTGAATATCTGTCTTTATACTTATTTCTTGCAGAAAAAAAATCAGATCTGATCTGACTTGTTTGATACTTTCTTCTGGCAAGTAATTGGAACTTTCTGGGTGAGAACTGGGTCTTCTTCTCACAGTCTGTTCAGGACCTGTGTTTGTGAAAACATCAATTTTTAGCTTTCATATTTGCACTGAGCTAAATTAACTCACATCAATATTTTGCATTATTATATTCTGTACATTTACTACTCAAGCATAGGCCTTGAATAAATTTCAATTTTCATTTCATTTTTCCTATACTGCTGGGATGACTATTTCACAATGTTTTCTTCCACTTTAGGATCCTACCCCTGTTGCTCTCCACTTTCTCTTAAGAGCAGAATAAAATACCAAAGGCCTCTTGGTCTTCAGATATCTATGATGAGTTTTACAGTACCCCAGATTCGGAGTTACGTTACTTCTCTGCTGGGTTTCAGTTATTTCAGAAGGAAAATGTTCCAATACTTTATAAAGTGCTTCCATGTTATTCAAACAGTAGTTCTCTATCTTATAAGGAAGAGTGAAAAATCTGTAAATGTTAATTACTTTCCTAGTAATTACTGTTGTATTTTATTATTTTTTGACTAATCTATGTTCTATTAGTCATGGGTTTTAGTCACCCCAACAAGAATGACTAATGTAACTAATGTAACTAGAAAATAATGAAACGTCTTCAGAGAGAAAAATGTATTAAACATAAAAATGACGAAGGGGAGAATTATGGTGAATGAGAGAGAATTTTTAAATTAAAAGACCCCCAAGTCCTATTCTGCAAAGCTGCTTTCTAGCTGGTCATCTCCCAGTATGACCTGGTGCCTCGTCTTAAGCCTGACCAGGTGCAGGCTTTGTGTTTATCTTTGTTGACCTGTGTGATGTTATATCAGGCCATTTCTCCAATTTATTGAGGTCCCACTGGGTGACGGTACAACCTTCTAGCATATTGGCCACCTCTCCTGGTTTTGTGTCCTCAGTAAACTTTCTGAGAGTGCACTTTACCTCATCATATTGATCATCAAAGTATTGATGAACAGGACTGGAATCAGTATTGGATACACTGCTGGTTGCTGGATTCCAACTATACTTGGTCCCACTGGTCACCTCCCTCTGGGCCTGTTTTCAATCTATCTCAGTGCTCATCCAGCATTATGCCTCAATGAAGTAAGCACAGTTACCAGCATTGAGGGAATCACTTGTTCCCTTCTAAGGGTTATGTACATATGTACCTGGAAACCCAACAGAGAATTACTGTAGCCCACTGTGTTTACCTTATTATACCACAGCTGATTCAGTTTAAAAAATTTTAAATTTTCATTAGAAAACTCCATCTTTTGTATGCTGGTATTTTATATTTCAAGTCCTCCTGATAAGTAGGTATGTGTCACCTGGAGTGGTAACAAAAGCTATTTAAAGGTAGTTGTCCAGGATACTGTGGAGAGAAGAGGATGGTACTTCTAGAACAGCCACAAGTAGCTGGGACAAGGCCAGGTTTGAAAGTTGTCATGCAAAGGCATTGATTAAACACAGATTGAATGCAACAGTATTGATAATTTCTTTTATCTTCCTTCAAATTTCTGATCACGAATATTGTCTGAAATAGCATCTAACAGTTTGCTTCTCTAGCAGCTCCCTGTACCTTCCTACAACAGGACTAACACAGAGAGGAATGCTCACTGCTGAATGTCAAGTACTATCTGAACTAGGTAATTCCTTTGATATCATGCATGCTAATATGACTTAATGCAGCCCCACTTAACCATCCAGTGATAACTTAATGCAGAAATCAAGCGTGGGAATTCTAATGTACTTTTAAGAACTAGTTTGGTTGTTGTTTTTTTTTTTTAAGTGGGTTGTTTTGATTTTTTTGTTTGGTTTGGTTTGATTTTTTTTTTCTTTGTAATTAAGACCTCAGCTGTGTTCTTCGATTGTTCTATTTAAATAGTCCTTAGTGCTGAGAAAGTGCCATAAAATCTATTGATTATTCACAGCTTGTTTGTGAAGTAGTCATGCACACTTTTACTACATTTTAGTCTAGAAAATTTATTCAACTTCTGCCTTCCTCTGGCACCATTAGGTATAGCAGTGAAAACAGCTTGTGCTTAACTGCAGTATTATGGCTCTATATCATCAGTCTGCGTTTTCTTAAGTCAGCAACTGCTTTTTGGCATAACTTAGGTGATTGTGTTTAGGAAAGAGCAACACAAACATGTCATTTCAGCTTGAGAAAACAAAGGTGACCGTCTGTTTGATTTTCACTCTCTTTTTCTTTCATTTTACAAATAAGATTTGAGCTGTTTTCTCATCTAAATATACAGGTATATTATAGTAGTGAGTTTCCTCCTTTGCTTTCAAATTGAAAAGCAGCAAATTATCACTGTGTACTTTTTGACAATTTGTCTGCTGGTTACTGAAAGCCCCTAATCTACAGTTCATACTGTCCCTCCTTCACACTGTGCCTCCTTCTTTCCCCTCCTCTAACAGCCTGTTCTTCTCACATGTTCTTCTTATCCCTTGTATGATAGGATGTGTGAATAAGGAGGAATTTTCATGAAAGACCGGGCAGAGATTTTGCATGTTTAGTGTACAGTGTGTAGCAGACTCTGCTCTATTGTGCCATCTTTATTTGTGCAATGGTGAATAGATTTACATGGCATGTTAAGATGGGAAGCAAGCAGGGTTCAACCTCTTAACTGAGAATTACAGAGATGTTAAGGTTTGATTTGACCACTCGGTTGATAAGGAATTGGCTGTATGGTGACACTCAAATAGTGTGAAAATCAATGAAGATGATCAGTGGGCTCTCTCACCTCTCATATGAGAACAGGCTGAGGGAGCTGGGGTTTTCCAGCCTTGAGAAGAGAATGCTCTGGGGAAATCTTGTTGAAGCCTTTCATTATCTAAAGGGTGCTCACAAGAAAACTGGGGAGATACTTTTTAAAAGGGCTTGTAGTGAAAGGTGAAGGGTAATGGCTTCAAAGTGGAAGACGCTAGATTTAGATTAGAAATTAGGAAGTTCTTCAGTCTGAGTGTGGCGAGACACTGGAACAGGTTTTCTGGGAAGCTGAGGGTGCTCCATCACTGAATGTGTTCGAGACGAGGCTGGATGCAGCTTTGAGCAACTTGGTCTAGTGGGATGTGTCCCAGCCCAAGGCAGAGAAGTTGGTACTAGATGGTCCCTTCCAACCCAAACCTTTTGCTGATTCCATATAATGACAAAAGTATTTGGAAAATAGAAGGACATTAGTATTTCTGTTCTGAAGCACTGAACAATCAGCAATGTGTCTTCATAATTTTCAGCCTAACTGTCTTTATTCTAGGAGTAAATAAATAGGTTTGTTTACAAATGCTGAGAGTTCAACTTAATTTCATCAACAAGGAAAAGAGTTTTATTTTCTGTAATGTTCAGTCCACTGGTAATTATATGATAATTGATCACATCCATCACATTTATTCTTCTCTGTTACTTTTCTGTCGGAAAATGTTGATATTTATAGTAAATTACTCTGAAAGAAACATCAAAATATGCCTGTCCCTTCATTTTGAAAGTAGTAATTTACATTTGTTTCATTTATGTTACTTCTGTGGCAACTTGAATAGTGCTGCAATTAACAGCCTATAATACTTTCCATGATAAATCTCTTTTTCAGAGATTCATCATTCAGATATAAATATTTACTCCACATTCAAATGATTATCATTGATTGAGAGCAACTATTTATCATTCACCAGTCTAGAGGCAACCAGATCTTATTCATGCTTCAGTTAGTCCAAAATAGCAAATTTTCAAATGTTGTCCACTGCTGGCTTGTTAATGTGGATTTAATTAATTACACAAATGAAAGCAAAAACAGGCTTGAACTCTAATTTCACTCATTAACTCTAATTTTAAAATAAACTAAGATTAAAAGTAATTTTGGTCTGTATGTGGCAAAGTTAAGAACAAAATGAGAAAGGTTACACCTGACATTTTCTTACCTTTACTTGATTTTGTGAAGTGGATGTTCTTTTGATGTAGGTGTTTTTCCTTTTTTCTTCTTCTCTTTTTATATATTTTCTTCTCTATATCAACTATACTTGACCTTTCTCCACCAATTTCTGCTTTGCTAGAGAGCTGATCTGTCTCTCTCAATCCAGGCAGAGATACTGCTGTATTTCTTTACCTGGATGAGATGTTTCAGTGAATCAGTAGTGACAGGCAAAGGCAGATAAATGTTTTATCTTCCTCATTGGGCTGACCATAGTTCTTGTTGTTTTTGTGTCTTATCAAAACAGCATGAAGTTTCTGAAGGTTGTGTTTATTTGTACAGCATGTCACTCAAAGGGGAAAGGCAGGGAGAAAGCTTCTTGTCATCATAAAGCTGCCTGTACCACAGACCATGTTTCACCTTTTACCCTGAATTAGCAGCATTTGGAAGTACTTACCCTTCCTTCCGTGCTGTCCTCTCATCACATCCAGCTTCTCTTATTGTTCAGCTGTTTCATGCCTGCTTTGTTTCTGCCAACTGCATTCACCAAGTTCATTCATGTCTTGTGCCACCAATGTTTTTTTTCTTGCTCCTTACTTTCTTGCAGTTGTTCTCTCCCATAAACTTCCATCTTCCCACCTTTTTTTTTTTTTTGGTCAAAGCATGATTAAAAACAGTTTTCCTTAAAAATTTATTTTGGTGAATTTACTTTTTGGCCAGTTCCATGGGGAAGGTCACAGATATTAAAAATGCTATTTATTAAATCTGAAAATATTTTATTTGGGCTGCAATACGAAGAATATTTTTTCAGGATAAGTGAGGGAAAAGCATCACCATGTAAAACCAAGTTTTTAATTTTTTGTAATCTTAACTAAATTTTAGCCTTCCTATTGTTCCTTTATATTATTTTGAACAGAGTTAGTTTTGAAACAAGTATTTTCTGTCATGATCTTAAGGTATGCATCACAAAACTTTTTTTTTTCATGAAGAAACATTACATTATAAGCTGTATATCAGCTCAATTAAGCACATACAGCTCTGAAGCTCTTATCTTAATCCCTTTGGTGATAAAACGGTAATTGTTCGGTGAGACTACAAGGGAAACTGTGACTCAAGCAAGGACATGGTGTTCCAATTGATCTCAATTACTGTCATGTAACTGATTCTTTTGTCCACCATCTAAATTTAATGCTTCTCTCTCCCTGAGGATTTGCCACCAGATCTCTTGCATTATTGTTTTTGTGTTGACCTGTCACTATCTAGTCTGCATTTTCAACCAAACTGAAATAATTGCCTCAATATACCTGACAATTCTTTTGAGATCTCAATTCATCACAGTATTTTAAATGTTTGAATTAGTTCAGTGTGAATCATTAGTTCAGTACAACTTCAAAAGATCAGTTGTTACCTTGTACTTGTTTTTTTCTAAATATAGAAATGAAGGGCCACATTTCTGCTCTAAGTAGAATTGATTCATGCTTCATGATGACTTCATTTTGACATGGGATTTCAACCTTCAGTAAATTCAGATGTATATCATGAAGGAAATAAATATTTGTTCTTTAATTTACATAGTCCTAGTGGCATAAAAACAGTTTATTTTCTATATGCAATTTATTAGATAATGTCCTTCAAGATGCATAAAATGTGATATTCTCAGTTCTCTGGACATAACATTTAGGCATGTGTATGTCTTTCTGGAGTGCACTGTGCTGGTCTGTCGTGATAAGTAGTTATCTCTCTCTGCCTAAGGGATAATAAGGACAGATATTAGTATATATAATGTTCCTTTAAAAATCTGAAAATATAGTTTTACTTTGGAAATCTCATGTTTCATCAGTTGATGTGTACTTACTGCTTTGCCTCTTGTTTGTTCTTCTCAGGCTGTACTGTAAGACTGGCAATTATAACCCGATAAAAGGTGTTCTTTAAAGTTTAGAGTATTTCTTGACACCACCTGTCTAGCAGGGTGTTTAGCTAGGCTAGGGCAGAATAGTAGTGGTGTAGAGTCTTGTTTCTTCACAATCTGTGCAACAATACAGAACAAACCGAGCAGTACGTAATGCCATTAAAAGCAGGGAAAGAACAAAAAGGAGAAGCCTTGTTTCCTCATACCCTCTTACTGTGGCTTCCATATTCCAGTCACACTAGAAATTATAATGCAAAAGCCCTTTCCCTACCCATCCTTCATAAAGTCTTCCTTTGGGCTGAAGTCTGCAGAACCTAGAAAAAAGCACAGGCCACGGGGACTTGAGGACTGAGTCATTTTATGTCTT
The DNA here is from genome assembly GCA_024611195.1 of Ceyx melanurus. Taxonomy (NCBI): domain Eukaryota; kingdom Metazoa; phylum Chordata; class Aves; order Coraciiformes; family Alcedinidae; genus Ceyx; species Ceyx melanurus. Next base: position 31,934 of record JANHGL010006717.1, read on the forward strand.
TGTCCCAGGGGCTCCAGGAGAGTGAGCAAATTAATCCTGACTTGTTCATGAAAGACAAGCAATTTACAGTAATTTAATTGTGGCTGTGATGTTTCCTCCAAAGGAGTTAGGACTTCAACAGGAGCAGAGCCCAGACTTTTCACTTTGTAATCCAGAGTTTTCCTGAGGACGACTTCTTCACTGGATGTGAAGAAACAGTATAAAAGCCCTAACTTCAGAAAACTGGCTGCAGCCAAAACTTACCTCGTAAGAGGAGCTGGAGGTTTAGGTCAGAAAGGCAGATCTGACTTTGTGCCTGATTCTGAACTAGCACTGTCCTCACTCATGTGAAAACTGGTATTCCTCTGGAGTACAGACTCACACCTTTTAAAACTTGAGTGCCAGTGCTTACGAGTCTGCCGGGGAGCGCCCTGCGGACAGGGGTTTGTATCCGGACCGCGAGGGGCTGCAATGGAGTAGCCTCGTGCACCCTCTAGTGGTGAGCTATAGAATTTCAGGTTTTGGTCAGATCGGTGTTTGTTAACTAAGGCTGAGCGGGAGTATTCTACCTCTGCAAGTGCAGACAACAGAGTGTGTCTCGTTTCGTTCTCTCTTGTTAGGTCTTGGCCTCCAGGAGATTAATAACAAGATAAATAATAACAAAACCACAGGTTGTAAAAATGTGTTTATTGGCTACAATTGGGTAAATATTATTTGAATAAAGATACATGGCATGACATGGCCTCTTAGAATTTTCTGTATCCTCCAGCTAGGAATTTCAGAAACTTTGACAACGTTTTCTTCATCAAGTCTTTTCGGGTTTAGCCTCGTGTATGGAACTCAGTATAGTTCTTAATTCTTTATAACATAAGCACCCAGGAGTCTCTTCCATCACAACCTACTCCAGGATCTGTTACTCTAACTGAGGTTTCAGCAGATTAGTTTCACTGTAGAAGGTTTCGGTCTTGGATACACCTCCCTACCTTTGAAACATCCCTGAAAGGGATAGTAAAACAGAGATGTCTAATTTTGTGGGTTTTGAACAGCTAGCTTGTCCATTCTACCAGTCTTTATCATAATGCTAATGCCAGCCTGGGTTTGGCAAACTTATCTCAATTTATGGTCTAAATCCTACCCCACAGGGGGCCCTGTATACAGCAAAGGTAGGTGTTGGAGTGCTGGAGTGGGAGAACATGGTGCCTAGAACACTCTTGAGTTTTTCTAAGTGGTCATTTGGCAATCATCCATACTTTGTGGATCAGAGTTAAGGTAACTAAAGATGATAAAATATTAACTGATGAATCCTTTTGGATTTCTTGAACTTTTGCCTGTTTTTCAGCCAGCTCTGATCATTATCTGGAACTGGCCAGATAGCTCCAAGAAACACTGAATGAAATTGGGTGTCATGTCTAGGAGGGTTAGGGAACAAGAACAGAAATATATGTCTGTTTCTTTATGGGAAGAAGGGGAAATATTTTGTTAGATTTGATTAGCCAACATAGTATATTTTTTCCCACTGTTGTACATTGTGCTGTGACTGAGGGAAAAACAAAACAAACAGGAGTGCTTTTAATTAATATTGCAGGCTAAGACAAAGGAAGAAGATGCTGACCCCACACCTCTTTAGACCCTACAGACTGATATCTTAACCTTTCTTCTTCATTTCATTTTATATTTTCTTTGTAGCAATTGTAGGGATACTGGACATATTGGCGCTTCTCTGCATGTTGATAAAATTACTTTGTTTTGAGGTTACAGTAGTTTTTGTCTGGTCTGTCACTCACTGGAGGCATTGCATTACCATGCAGGTCCAAGTCATGGTGACATAAATGTTATAAAATTGTGTATCAGATAACAGCTGTCTATCAGCTTTTGTGATGGAATTGCTGGAACAGCTGGGAGTTCACGGTCATATATTTTTTAATTAAGCTAGAAAAAAAGTTTATTTGTTGATGTGCAAATGCAGTGTTTATCTACAGGGCTCCTTCCAACCCAAGTCAGGATTTCTTAACTTTATTATAGAAATCAAATGAGAAAAGGGATATGATACATTTGTTTTTCCTTGAACTTCATACACTGTTTCATGAGAATTACTTCTGCTTACAGTGGAAACAGTGAGAGAGATGAGGTACATCTGAAGCTGGTGAACTTTTTGCTGGTAAACCAGCAACATGTGTTGGAGTCCCTCCAGCATTACTGTTCATACTACTTTTCATCAAGATATTTTCTATTGGAGAGTATGAGGATATTGATAAAATGTAGTAAGACTGAGTGACCCTGAAAAGAATAGCAGCAATAAATGCTGCTTGCTTTCTTTTTTCCCCTATTTCTTTTTATTATATGATACTTACGCTTGATCCATGAGTTAGGAGGAGTCCTGAATTTTATGTCAAGCTTAAACCTTAATGTTAATGCTAGAAATGTCATGAAACATTGCTATGTATTGAAGATAGAAAATTCGTCAATTTATTTGATGGAACACTTACTTTAGACTTTTTACCTGTTCCTTGTTTTTTTATTCACTCTCCCATCTATTTACTTTAATGCTAATCTATTTAGAATTTATTTTCCATCAGTTTAGTTTGCCAAGCTTGTATCTAAAGGCAAATGAGAGAACAATATTGTTACTTTTAATGAAAAGGAGTACCCTGATATTAATCTAAATGCTATTAAATATAATTATTGTTACATTAACAATTACACCTAGTATAAATTCAATTATCTATCACCCCTAGCTATAGCTTGTAAAATAGTTCTGAAGCACCTAAATAACTGTATTAAAAGGCTTCTGTAGGAACAGATCTGATTTTAACACAAGACAAAAATGGCACCCAGAAAATGAATGAAAAGTTAGTTCTATGTATTAAATAATCAAAAAGCTTAACACTAAAATTGTTATATTGACCAAGCTTTTAGATCTGTATTTCCTAACAAAATAGTTATTAATAGTTATTGTAAAGCAGAAAAACCTATTGTAACAACTGTACCTAAACATGGGGGGAAATATTTTTTTCAGTCTTGTGGTGAATATTGATTTCTCAAGTAATACCTATATGGCAGTGCATGCCTAGCTTTGTGTAAGTTGCTAACATTAGACAGTACAAGTTTGTTTACAGGGATACATACAGACTCAGATCCTATGCAGTTTTTGGATGTAGGTTCCATGTGTTAAAGGTTATTTTTGTCAACTCTTGAGTAAGAATCATATTTCATGGATTTTGAGGCATTCTTCTTGATAAGCTGCTACACTAGGGGAATCAATATATTATTTATATTTTACTATATAATTGTTAGATCCTGATGTACTGGTCTCACTATGAGCAGTGAGTTACTCAGTGAGACCCTTCTGGAATACAGAGCTACTCATTGTGAAGACAGATGCCACTAATTGGTTCCACGTGATGGACCTTGACAACAGTATATAATGGCTATGCAGAAAGAGGCCATGAATCTGGCAAATTCAACCTTAACTTAGACATTTTAGTACTGTTGTAGAGACTTAAGCACTATTTTTTTTTAAGCTACGTTTCATATATAGATTTAAAAACAACTCCCAGACCCATTTAACTGTGTAGTTAAATTTGAAAACTGCTAGTACTTAAGCAATGATGTCTAGAATTTAAGTGTGTTCTTATTTCAGTGTGGAGTCTTGGCTTCTTGGCAAGATCGGATGCTTATATTATTTTCTGATTTATTTTTTTTTAATTACTTTAAAAAAAAAAATTAGAACATATTTTTTAAACAGCATTAGTCCATACAAATACACACAATTTGACAAGCAAACTTTTTTTCCAATGACAAGACTCTTCAAAATAGTAAGAAATGTGTAAGATATTTAAAATCTCTAGTTATTTTATTTCAAGATATATTTGTAAAAAAAAAACCAAAACAACAAACAAACCAGAAATCTATGCTTGTGGGTCATCCTTTTCATCCTTTACTCTCTGGGTCTCTTGCAACAGTACTGTGGTTGAAGTTCTCTCTGAAGGAGAGAGTAAATACATTCTTGCAATGCCCAGGGAAGCATGTGAACCATCAGACAGTGGGAAAGACAAGTAGAAAGGAACTGTTTGTTCACCTGATGGATTTCTTCAGTCTTGTGCATGGGTTGAAAGACTGGCACTGTTGTCATTCCCACACAACCTGTGCATCAGCACTGCTGCATCATGGCTTATATTTTGCTTACTCTTTTTTTTTTTTTTCTAGTCACTGATCTCTGGCCCCGTATTATTTGTGCAGTCGAGAAGGAGTAGCTAAAGCACTGTACTGAAGCTGGGCTACTGATCCCTTGTGCTAGTCAGTTACAGTTCAGAAACTTGGCTTTGTGGCCTTTCCAGGGAGTCATCAAAGCACTTTCAGCAGTGTGACAACAAAAACAAAATATCAAGGCTTTCTTCCTTCTGTTTCAATAATCTTGAGTTAGTTCTCATATTAATAGTAAGAAGAATATTTTTAAATGAAGGTAAGGCTTTTAAGGTAAGAGGCTTTCACTGAATAATTATTGTTTCTTATTATTTCTGCCCACATGATGGCAGTATATGTTAATCCAAACCAAGAAAAAAATAATAAAAAATAATAAAGCTTTTCAACAACAGAGTTCTGTTGCACTCCCCAAAAATATGAGAAGCCATGAGAAGTTTCCAAAAAGCATTAGGACCAGTTATGAAAGGATAACTCCTTTTTGTTGTAAAAGCCCCCAAGACTTGAGAGGCAGCAAAGCACTATTTCATGCAAGAACCACATGTAGCTAGCTCTGAATGGGTATGGAATTGTGCTGTATTATAAATAGAAGTGGTCAGTAAACCTTTGTCAGTCATGCTTGGCTTAATCATTTGCAGTCAATAAAGTCATTGAAGTATAATTACCACTCCCTGGCATCAGTTTTGAAAATGCAGAACTGGAGTTCTGAGGCTGCACAGGCAGCTAGATGCTGAGTGTTTCATCTGTGGTAAGAGTACAGAAAGTCCAAACAGACAGACTATTGAGATACTAGCTGCAAAAAAGTTTAGGCATTAGTTCAGAAGGATTATGGCCAGGAACAAAATCTATTGAATCTGTTGAGCTCTTCATCTATTTCTAAGTTGAATCAAACGAGTTTGAGTGTGTTTGGGATCTGCATGTGTTTACTGGGTGGAATCGGAGACCGTTGCCAATAGTCACAGAAAAAGGTTATAATGTTAAAAAGAAAAAGGAAAAAAGGAACAGAAAACAAAAAAAAAGCCCACACCTCTTTTATTCTGAGCTATGACATATCAGTAAGTATGTGCAGATTTGTTGTTTTGCTTTTAAAAAAATATATATTAAAAAAAAGTACTTTAAAATCTGAATTCACTTGATTTTAAACCTCAAGCTTTTATGGTGCTAAGATTATATAAGAAAAAGACAATAGCAGAATTTTGTGTTTTCAAGAGCAAAAAATGGAAAGTAGGAGCAGATACTCAGGTTGGCCCAAAGGCATGAAATCAGAGGCATCTGGGAAGCTCAGCAGGTTCCTTTGATTAGGGTCTTGGATGAGTGTCACCTGTGACCAATTTACCTCCCGCATCAGGTTACAGAACAGGTTAAGTACAGGCAACTCTTTTTTTTTTTTTTTCTCTCTGAGTTCAACCTTCACAGATGTGATTTTCTCCTTTTTTTCCTTGATGTTCTATAAATGAGGAATTGGGGCTGTACTGTTCTACTTGTGCAGCTTTGTTTCCTATAAACTTGTTATTCATGATATGTCTGGAGAACTTTTGTCTGACATGTACCTGCAGATATGGAGTTAAAAGCAGGGCAACTGAAGCAACTAAAAAAACAAAGTGAGTATTCTGCTTATTGTAGTTGAAGTTTAGTGTTCTCCTAGAGGTTGATTGTAGAGATTATTACGCTGAACCATACAGGAACTACACTAAGACAGACCATGGCTAATATATCTTCTTATTACATATCTCTTCTGCTGGGTCCTAAATGTAATATTTTAGGTAAGTCTTTGTCTTCCTAGTTTATAGTCTGCAGCTATGTAGGAATTTATGGTGGCATGCTGTATTCCCATATGTTTGGACTTGTTACTGGTTATAGCTAAAAAAACCCCACCAAAATTACTGTGAAAACTCATTCTTTTGTGCACATAGGACTGGTTTTGCTAATGGAGGTAGTACGATATTGTCAGTGTCTAGGGAGTTTTCTGACTACATAATTCCTATAGATTTGGGTAAATATCTATTTTGTTTTACCTGTACTAATTTCATATCTGTAAAATCTTCATTTGGAATTTCTCACTTTCTTTGTGATGGGTAGCCTACAAGTAGCACTTCTAGAAATTGCCTATCAAAACTCCATAAACGTGTTATTCTTCTGTTCCCACATCCCACCTCTTCTGTAAGGAAATGCTCTTAATTGCCCAGCAGTATACTCCTCTGTGTAGTCAGGCTAGGACTATTTAACTGGCACTTACCTCATTTTACTATAATGACCTAGGAAGTTTTCCCATTAATTTAACCTAGGAAGTTTTCCCATTAATTTAACCTATTTGAAATGCTATTTAGTAGACCACAGAGATTAGCCAATACCCTGTGCTAGGCTCTGTTCATATAAATAGGAGAAAATGTTTTCCTTAAAGACATTAACATAAGAAAAAAAAAATTAAAATCAGGTACATTTCCCACCAAAAACTAGGTAGAAAAACAGGACTGGTGCAAAGAGGGGAAGTACCACAGCATCTTGGAATGGGCTGAGATAACAGGGGACAAGTGTTCCAGAAAGGTGAATATGAGGGAAAAGGGAATGTATTAGACTGGAGGAAAGAGAGCCTGAGGAGAACTTGTTGGCTGCTTATTTCCTACACATTCAAAATATTGCTGACATTCAGTCTAAAAGAGTTTTTGGAATGTCTGGGGTTGTGGATCTTTGATTATTTCTCCTCCTACTGCCTAATTTCTTTCTATGCCTTGTCCCCAAACTATACAAGATATAGTATAGATATATATATATATATATACAAGATTTTGTATACTAACTGATAAGATGAAAAGGCACAAGCAGGCCCTGTACTTATTGAAGCTTAGTGCATGATTGCTGGGCACAGCATGAAATGATGTTTTAAAATCTGGATTAAGTTGGGTTTGAGGTTGGTTTTTTTTTTTTGGAAAAAAAAACTGTAGCTGATGAGACTCTAAGGCATGATTATTAAACTAATTCTTTGTATTGTTTTGAGGGAAGTACATTTTGCTCTAGGCTCTTTAAAAGTAGATTAAAGGTGCATGTAAAGCAACAGGAATTCTTATAAAACAGCATATTTTGTGTTAAGAGTATGTGGTTGATCAGGTTACTATGCAATATTTTGTTCCTAAGTTGACTATAAACCCCAAAAGTGCTACTGTTATGTTCATTGTTAGTTTATGTTGCCTGGTTAAACGGCTGGGATATTTGGAAACTAGCATGGAGAAAAGTGCAACTGAAGGTGTGTCACCTCTGAAGTGGTATGTCTATTAAAAAGTAAGAGAGCAATTACCAGATGCAGTCTAGATTGGTGGTCTCTTGTTTTCCCAGCATTAGCGAGCAGAAATATATGGGGGGAGATTCATGGTTAAAAACTAACTTCTCAGGATTGCTGAGAGGGAGCAGACTGGTACAGGCCTGGTAGAGAAAGCAGTTGTACTACTTAGGAATTCTGGAGAGAAGATGCAGCAGAGGGATATAAATTCTACCAAGAAGGTGTAAGTGCTGGATAGATCTGGGTATAATCTTGACATGAGTTTTGTCATTGTTACGTCTTCACCAGTGAGTTGCAATTATGTGCTCTACAGAATTTTGTAAAGACAGGTTGTTGTAGTAGTCTGCTGTTCAGGGATGTAGGAAGATGTACTTCATGGATCTTATTTATGAAAAATTCAATCATCACATGTTTGCATGAATAATACTGATATTGAAATAATGTTTTATCACCATCCCTGAAAATAAACATCTTAAAGTACTTTCCTCATTTTTATAGAATTGCTGAATTGAGTATTTATGCTTATATAGTCTACAAAGATATGAAAGTTTCTTTCTTATATAAAGTAAAGCCACTGCTTTGTGAGAAACCCCATTGCTTTGAGGATTGGTTCTCTTAGCACCCTGCTATTCTCTTGTAAATTATCTTTCACATAACTTTGATAAAATTCCTGATTCGTTATAACCTCCTGTAGAAAACGTAGTCAGAGATTACTGGCTGGCCCATGACTTTGACAGTGGATTATATTATTATTAACCTTCTAATTGTAAGATGCTGTTTAATTTTGATGCAGTACTTTGCAACCAAACCATAATCGGACTGGAACAATTCTGAGAGATTAGTTTGGTCTCCTTCCAGTGCCCACCTGGTAAAATGCTTGGTTATCACTACAGTTGGTGGTAAGGGATAGCCTGTGACTGTCTTGCATCCACTGGGATCTCTTTTATATAGACTCCGCACCTCCCCCCCTGAACTATCTTAGCAAGCCAACAGCATGTTTCTTGAACTAAAGAGTTACTTGGATATTGTCCTTTCTCCTGTCATCCAGTGCATGGGTGTGTCTTGAAAAGAGACTATTAATTGGCTGTTATTTTGCACAAGGGATTCTTAGCTGCAGAAGTATCCCTTTATGGGCTTCTGCTTGCTTATGTAGTTCAGAGAGGCCTTGGGGCTTCTTTGACCTAGTTCCCTGTATAGCTTAATGGGAGTACAGCTCTCAGGCTCAAAGAGTGCCTTTGTTTCTAGTTTTCCGTATCACAGTGGAGAGATCTGACTTCAGTGGTCTTTGCATGAAGAAAATAACAAATTGGATTGCCCTCTTGTTCTGTGGTTAAGACCTTTAGGATGGAAGTTCCTGGTGCTGGAGGTGATGGCACAAGTTTCATTATGGCATCAACTAAATCTATTTAATATGGTGTAGAACGGCAGGATGTCTATATCACTAAAGCCTTTTTTTTTTTTTCTCAACTGAGATAATACAGTAGTTATTTTGAGCTGCATTTTTCATATGTATAGTCTGATAACTGATAAACATGAATTGCTTCTACCTCAGTATTACTGAGTTTGGTGTGGATCACAGAATACAGTATTATGTCTAGATTTTATAATTTATAATTTAATGATTAAAAGTTCTAGTGCACCTCATGTACAAAAAATTTATTAACTTCTGGCTAAGTAGCAGTTTAAAGATGATGTCTTCATTCAACTGGATGTGAATGTTATCTTTTTATGTTTAGTTGTAGGTGAAGTTGAAGGTTCACTTGTAGGTGAAGTTAAGATGGCTCAGAATAGAAAGTGCAGACTAAAACAAATTTTCAGTTCCTCCGACCTTGGTCCACGCACTGAATCCTTAAGGTCTACTCATCATTTGGAGGATTCTATCTTAGTGAAGAAAGTTCATTATTGTGTTCTTAGCTAGTTTAAATAGAACTCAGATTATCAACTGAACTGCAGTTTCATAACAAAAACCACGGTAATTACAGTTTCTCAAGCTATGATAGGCTAGGCAGCCTATAGCACCATTATAGGTAGTGAAAAGCCAAATGGAAAGCATTTCTGTCCAATACTGATGATAATGAACAAGTCTGTTTGTAGAAGTGAAGCATTTCTTGGTTTGGTTCAATGAAACAGTGTCATGAACTGGGGTTGAGTCTGTAGAATTTTCTTACACAAAGTTTATTGCTTTGTGTGACCTAATATATTCAAAGGATTTCTGTAATCTTCATTGCTAATACATATTTTTCATTTCTTTAGTATTTTCACATTTGTAATGGCATCTTGAATGTAACTTCTGAAACTGTCTCCCAGCACGTAAGCATCCCTTATAAACAACACCTGAGTGCAGAAGTGATTTACATAGTTGTCACTGACTTAGATTGCCCTACGAATGGTGGTAATGGTACTAGTGTTTAAAAATAAACATTTCTTTACATATTTTCTGCAAACATTAATCTGTACATCTTTAAGGACATAGATATCTGAGTGGGAGTAGATGCAAATGTTTTAGACAAGAAGTCACATTGAGGATTAATGGAGGAGTAAGTTTCTGGGGTAGCTCTTCCAGAAATTACAGATAAGCAGTAGCTAGGCTTGTCCAGGCAAAGTATGAAGCTTCAGTTTTACTCCATTGACATTAACAGAATCGCAATTTTGTAAATTTTTGTTTCTTTTTGGTATGGAGTGGGAACAGAAGCCAGTTCTAGGACACCAGTGTCCTAAACAGTCAACATAATTTTACTTCCAAGCAGAATTAATCATTAATATTTTTATGCTTTAAGTGTTCATTGTGAAGGGTGTGATGGTCTTGACCACATCATTTCCTTTTCTACTTTTCCCCCTTCACTTTGACACTTTTTATTACAACTTGTTACACAATGGTCAAATGTGATCAAAAAAGTAGGAGTTTAGAGATCAACATTGATTTTTTTTAGTGTTAACTATTCCTCTTGGTGGGTGGAAAATCAATTCTATTAAACATCAAGTATTTCAATTTTGTCAGCTTGGTCTGAGTATAAGGCAGAGAGTAAACCTTCATTGTTGTATTGAGGATAAAACTCGCAAAGCAAAAATATACGAAGTTACTCTCGTTAATATGGAGGTACCAAACCATCATAAGAATATGGCTCTATTAAAAATACAGTACCTCATAGTTGTAGTTAAGTTCTTCTTTTTTTCTGTTCATTATGTCCTTGGACTGTTGCTGCATGAAGCAAGTAGATGCAATGAATTTTCCTCATGAAACATTTGGAATAGAAGTTAATTGTATGTCAGTGTTGTAAAGCCTGCCCATGTTCATTGTTTTAGCAGCATAAATCTGGTTTAACTTGAAAGTTAAAGGTGCCACATCACTTTATGATACTTGGTTGTGTAATCTCCAAGCAAGAATTTGATTGGACTAAACTCATTACATAGAATCTGAAGGAGCAAGGTATATATTGCCCTCAGCTCCTGGGATTGGTATGGCGTAGGTTGGGACTGGCATACTGAAGGCATGGCTTGCCACAGCCTTAATAACAGGATCCTGTGGAATAAAAAAGTGCTGCCTTTCTGGTGGCAACCTGGCACTCTGGTGGTGCTGGTGTCTGGTATTTTGTGTATAATAAAATATCCTTGTGTTTTCATACAGCAGACTGCATGAGAAGTAGTTCACTGAATTTACTTTTAACAGTGTTTTGGTTTCACTGGGAAATGCTCCCACACACAGCTTTACGGGAATGTCTGTCTTCCAGTTAAGCAGAGTCACTAAAGAATTCCCCTCTCCCATTACTCCTGCCCAGTGGGGGAGGACAGCATATATACAGCAGGATCTTTTTTATGTTGATCTGTAGGTGGAACTGCCCTGCAGCCAGATTCTGGTTCTATGAGGAAACTTGAACAATAAAAATACTTTATGCTTTTACCCACCCCATTATTCAACAAAGATATTTCTGCAGGTGTGAATTGGCTTCCCCAGCAATGCTTCCTTTAGAGACAGAGCAGTAAGAGAGATGTTTGGCACTACGTAAGAAGAGGTCAGATGGCTTCTGCTGTCTTTTCAGATTTGATACATTTTCTGTGCTACTTTGGGGCAATGCATAATCCTGCTGTTGTTTTTCCCCCTCTTTCCAGATGAGAAGAGAATTGCACATTATGAACATTGGAATTCTAGCACTGATAATTAATTTGGGTGGTAGATCCTTCAAATTTTGGGCTCTCACTTTGAAAATAGATACAAAACTATGGAATACAAGGAGCCAAACAATTTATTGATTGAAAGAATGCTCTGGGGATGTTAAAGATCTACCCAGTGTCTTATCTGAGATGTTAGTTAAGTAAAACCGAGTTATTTCTCCTAGTCAACTGGAGTGAAATTCAATCCTGTGCAGCAATGTCACTGTGTTTACAAATAAGACTAAACGGTGCTAGTTTAAATGGTTCATGGACTTGCTAGTGAGCCAGGGTTTACAAGTGGATGATATCAGTTGTATTTCTCTTTGTCAAAAGGGAAAAGTACTAAGGTGTAAACTGTCTAGCTGTATATTAAAACATACAGAAACCTGCTTCTGAAATGAGGTAGATGCCAAAATGGCTTAAACCTGATCCTCGCAAAGCCACACCTTACCCTTAGTATCTGAACTGTTCTATTAATCTCCCTATTTTAAAGATTATTTTTTTTTATGTGGCTGTACACTCAATTTTTTTTCTCTGACTGCAGGATAGCAAAAAAAATCCTCTGTGTAAATGAGTCAGTCTTGGAGAACTTGCTTTGTTATTGACCCTCTTACGTTTAGTTTTGTTCCCTCTTAATTCTAGCAGTAACGTTTCACTGCAGAAATGAACAGACCATGATTTAGGCACCTAAGACAGTGAAGATGGTGCTCAAATGCTTACTTCTAGCAAAGCCTAAAAGCAGCATGTTGTTCAAAAATTCTTGGGGTGTCTGTTTTTTTGTTGAGTAGTACAATCTATAGAGTCTCATCTTCTCAAATAACAAAACATTCTTCTGATTTTTTATTTCCAGAAGGCTCTGGTTGATTAGGGAGTGGAAAAGGAAGACAAACCAGCTGTCTTCTGTGACCTAACATTTATTTGATTGGGAATGATGTCCTATGCCACTGACTGTGGTCAATGAATATCAATGAGGCATGTCAGTCAACTTGACTTTCACTGCAAAGTCTGTCTGCTAACCAGATGTTCATGGAGCAATGCCATGAACTGCCCAGGTTCTATACCATGGGCACTGAAAAGCAGGGTTGCCTGACTTACCCAGGAATCCTCTTGACAGAAGCAGCATGGTGTTTCTACAACATCATATAAAATATACAAAATGGGACTTTCTCTGCATTTCCTTCCCTTACTCCCTCCTCAGTTTCAGGAACCTGTTTCATTATAGGAGTATGCAAAGGGAATTGTGGTCTTCAGCACTGCTGGTTTTTTTTCTACCAACCTCCTAAGTAAGTGCCTTGAGGAAAGTGACACCACTTTTTTTTTTTTCTTAAAAGTGCTGTCTGGGATACTCTGTCTGCTGCTGGTCGAGTGGCTATAGATTCCCATTCATTTGAAGCATCAATGTCTGAATGACTCTTGTGCTGGTTCTGTGGCTTGTAGCCCAGCCCAAAGGCATCAGTAGGAAAGCTCAACTCTCTCACCAGCTCTGTGGCCTGAGTAGCCATTAACAGATGTGCAGTGTGCCTGGGAGATGTTGCCAACTGTAGGGTGATGAGATCTAGTGATTCATCAGCTGTCTAAATGCTATGGAGGTGGAGAAACACTGACATGGGAGACAAAGCTCTAAGACAGTGGATTTCTGGAACAAAAACATTTCATCAAAAACTAGTCTGCCTTTGTACTTAGACATGGTAAGATTGCTGTACACAGCCTATGTAACAGAAACAGTCATTGGCCACCTGCGTGGTGTAGGTAAACAAAATGAATTCAGAAAGAAAGCCTGCCCGAACAGAAAATATAGCTGTTCATACTATCATCCAGACTGCTGCTACATGACAAATTCAAAAATGCTTTACTTTGGACTGTTTTTAAATGGAAAAAACATCCTACCATGGTTCTTAAAAGATTAATATTTTAATTACCTAGTTTCGTAGTCTTGCTATGGGGCAAATATTTTGGTGCTTTTTCTAGAACTTTTCAAATCAAGAACTATGCCTTTAAATGTTCTCAACACTAACAGTCCTCAATTAACAATTATAGGTGATACGGAGAATACAAACAATTAGAATACTAATAAAATCTTTCCTGTATGTTAAGGTATTTGAATAATTATTTTTTTTTAACAGGACATTATTTGTAGCTGTATTCTATTTCTGTTGGGGTTGACTTAAATATGGAATCAAGTTTGTCTTAGTTTTTACCAGAATGTAGATAATGATTGCTTATCCTCATAAAACTGAGTTAAAAAATACAGAAAGAAAAAGCACATAAAGGCAGTGGGAACATTCTGTAACTTCTTTCAGGAGAAAGGAAATATGATACATATTGTTTTCACTTCCTACAATTAGAAAAAAAAAGTCCCATTTTTTTAGGTGCTTACATAATTTTCTTGAATATTGACTGATCTTTTTGCCTGGCTAATGAGATTATGACACCAAATGAGATGTCTTCCACCAGAATGTTTGATCTTTGTGAAACTTTCAAATCTCTATTACGCTATTATTTTACCCATTTACAATCTTGTATGTGTCTTAAATTTCTTAAGGAAGCTGCCAGTTTTTTCCTAGTCAAGCCTGAGGATTTTTGCTTACCTGAAACTTAATCCTGGCCTCTACCAGCATAAATTCTAATCCAAGATATCTGGCCTTTTCAGCACTGTGATGTAAATCTGTCTCTTAATGACTGAATTTTACAACATTATCTCTGTTTCCACCCTTAAGTATACAGCCTAGTAATCTAGGAACTTCTACCTGTGTGGGATATAATCCAAATCTCAAGTGATTCACAGCCTTCATCCTAATCTTTGATACTTCTGAAATCTATTTGCAGCCATGTCTGAACTGAACTTTCATTCTAAATATTTCTTTATTATCCTTGTTTATCCTATGGGATTGAATAGCAAGTATTGCTCTCGTCTATGTGTTTTGTTTTTTATTAATTTTAAGCTTCCAGACTCCAGACCTCACCCTAAAACCCCAAATCAGATTTAGTCTTCAATTTCCTTTAAGATCTCTATATGATTAAGAGATTTTACTTTGTTTTGGGGATCAAGATGCTTTATGCTCTAACTTTAAATCAGCCTGAAATCTGGCTTTAACACCTCCAAATGTCAGACTATGCCATGAACTAGGTTCTATTTCTAGCTTCTATGTAAACTGCCCAGGGCCTCCAAGCAACTCCTCTCTCTTAAACAGCAAATCTTACCCATGCTTCTTGCCTGTCTCTATATTATGTCTTAACTCACTTGTCTACTTGCACATGGCGTTTGTAGTGATTCAAAAGGCTTTGCTATAAGCACAGTCCTTCAGCTTCAGCTTTTCTAGGCCCTGGTATATCTTCAGTACATCACATTCTGAATCTCTGCTGCCTTGAACTGAAGCCTGGGCTCTAACCCTTACATCAGGTTTAATCATCAGTCATTTATTTTCAGCTTTACCACCTTTTTTCAGACTTATTTAATCTGGGAATGGGTAAAATACATATATTTGTGTTGAACTGTTCTTTTGCAACTAAAAGCATGTAAGAAATCAAAATGGGAAGGGACATCTGTGTCTGAAAAAAATAAAACTTTTTTTTTTTTAATATGCTGTCATAGTGTTGTCCAGCAAAGAATCCAACTTTATTATTTTTCTGAAGTATGTCTTGCTCTGGATTATAAAGTGTTGACACTCTTGGGACTTGAAAAAAGAGAAGCTTTTTATCTCCAGTGTTCTAAAATATTATCTAAGTAGAAAGTTTTCCTCAGATACACAAATCTGTGTATACTTGCATCTCTCTTGGATGCCTTATGATGATTCACTGTACTTCTCTGTTTTTACCCCTTGAAAATCCATAACAAAGTTGTTAGTGTTTATATCTCACAGCTGCTTGTTCTGTTTCTCAGCACTAAATCAGGTAGCCAATCTAGAAAACACCTTCTCCCCCCTTTTTTATCTCTCCACCTCTCTTGGCAGGGAACTGTTGCTAGGTTTGTTGGGTTGTTTTTTTTTTCTTGATCCCTAGACAGCCTCCCAGTTTGCCACTTTTTCTGTCAGCAGAGAAACAAGCAGTCTCTTTCATCTTGTTTGCCTTTTATCTGTTCTCAGTTCTCTAAGTTATGACCTAGAAGAAAAAACAGGCATCACCTAAATTTCACATTTAGGTGAAAGATCAGACATTACCTGTGCTAGCAGTCCATCTTTGATATAAGCCCAGATGTCAGATGAGGGTACAGCCTTCAGTGCTGCTGCTGGGAGGCTACTGAAATCAAATAGTTGTTTTAGGAACCTCTTTGCTGGAAGACTGGTAACTCCTTCATTTGTTAACAAGCATTTCAAAATTAACAGAAAAATCTTTAGTAATTGAAAATCACTTCCTGAGTTGGATACTTCTCATGTACAACCGAAGCTCCTGAATGTGACCCCAACAAACAGAAGAATATTCTGTGATAGTAAAACTTTATAATAGAATGCAGTAAATTATAATTGTTTTAATGTAGTAATGGATCTGCATTAAAAGGACACAATCCTTCAATGTGCTGAAAACATTTGTAGTTTTTTTCAGTGAAAAACTGGAAATTCTCACTCTTTGCAGGATCAGTCATTTAGCTTCTATGCTGGAATCCCAGAAGTCTATAACTTGAAAGTTTCTGCTTCTGCTTGGGATTAAAACATTAAAATTCCTCTTTTACTCTCATCCAAATTTTCTCCAACTACCTCAACAAATTGTTCCCCAAGGCTTAATTAGCACTAACAGAACAACTGCCGTTTCTGTGTAATGAATCCATCCAGAACAGTTTACACTCCCCCACCTCAAACCAAAACCTTTCTGCCATCCCATGCAATCATGCATATTGCCCTCCTACTCTGAAGTGCACCTGTACACTTATATCAAGGACACAAGCCAAACATTTTCTTTTATATTTAATAATTAATCATTAAAGGTACTTGTTCATTTTAATATATGATTTTTTAAAAACTTTCACTGATTTAGATCATTGTTAAAGTCCCAGACTTGAAGGATTTTAAATTTATCCTATGGCCTTTAGTTCTAGCAAATAATTTTGTATCACTAACATGCTATTAACAGCGCCTTAATCACCAGGCTTATAGTTGCAGTACGCAAAGAGCTAAGAGTAGAAATTGCGAAACAACATCAAAGCATGCAATCAAGTTACTTAGAGGAGAGGCATTTAATTAAATAAAACAAGGAAAATATTTGGAAGACAAAAATTAGGAATGCTTCATTGTTTTGTCAATTTAAAGATGCACAGAATCATCCAACAGAAGTTATGTTGTCTTTCATCAATTTTAATGCAGCTTCTAGCTGGAAAACTCTGGCAGCATACAGATGAAGGTGTCTGGGCATATTGGTATGCGAAATCATAGCTGTCTATTCCCATTCCACATCATTTGGTTAAACTTAAGGTTCCAGAACAACCTGCATGAAGTGAGCAATGTGTGAAATTGTTTCTGTCAGGATACTTTGATCACGTTCTTCCTTGTGTCTGTTTGCAATCAGTTAATAAATGTCCTCGTAGTTGTAGTTGGAAAATACTGCTGAAAATAACCCCTGGTCAATTATTGATTGTTTTGGACCAGCTTTGTCTGTTTGGCAACTATCCAAAAAGATGAGCACACAATGCCCTTAGAAACTTCATGAAAAGTGTCAGTCATGTAGTATGCTGCTTCTTTTAATAGAAACTAAGTTTTCTAACTACCAATTAAGGAGTTAAAGGCTCATGTTATTAACATTACCTCATATAAGAATTTCAGCCTAAAAGACTGCTGGCAAGTGTTACCTTCCCTAGTTAGGAATTATGTGATAGGAATAAAAAAAAGCCATAGTCACTGCACCTCTACAGATTTGCAGCAAAATTTTATAAAGTGGTGAGTCACCTGATAGAAATTATGTACCTGTTATAGAACCTAAAAATGTGGATTTCTTATTCTTAATCTCACTGTTATCAATATATAGAACACTTGTTTTTTGTTAAGGACCCTCTAAGGGAAAATTGATGCATATCTTTGATTCTTTCCTTCATTATATTTATATTGGTCATCTTGGATTTTACTAAAGAAAATTATTAAATCAGGCTTGCAAAAAAATATTTACTCTTAATTTATTTTAATAAAGCCCATTGACTTCATCTAATATGGGGTCAATTTAAAACGTGAAGTACTTGTATTTTAAATTAGCCTTAAATCAGAGTCTGTATTTTAGGTTATAGCTTCTTAATTAACATTCAGTAAATTTGGAGAGTGATAATATCCTGTGAAATATTTATTTGAAATATATTAACTTTTTGTTAGCCTATACTATGAATTTATTTAAGTCCTTCTGTTCTTTTCTCTGATTTGTGAAATAAAAATCTGGTATAGCCAAAAATAAGATCAGGCCTTTGTGGAGAAGCAAATACATGCTGATTTCACTACAGTCTGGCTAGGTTGCTATGTCATCACACACATGTTCTGACAGTCATCTCCTAAATTCAATTAACTTCAGTGAAAAGAATTATGAGAAATAATAGACTTTTATGATTTTGGAAGTTGAGGAAAAAGTGCTGAGATATTTGAATCCTAAAGAACACTATAGTAGACAGCGTATAGTTCTGTAAAAGGACAATATATCATTTCTGAAAGAATTTGATATAGAAAATCTGCCTGATAAATCAGAGCCATCGCTTAACAGATTTTACTTTTTTTTTTAACACTGTAGGTGTTACTATCAGCTAACTGTGTGCTGATGGCAAGTGTTTATCAGAGCTAGTGAATATGAAGAACCTGAAGAATGAGAATTTTAATTTAGCCTAAAGTCACCCAATGACCAAAATATCGGTGCACAAATACAGCTTGTATGGTTCTTGAAGCTGTAAAAAACCACCACACACATACAAACAAAAGACCCCAACAACCCTCCCACTCCACCTACCAGCATTTAACAACAACAGAGTCCTCAATGACTAATATTGCTTATTGCTAATTTTAGGCACTGGTTTTGACATCGTCCATATATGGTCTTTTTTTCCTTTTCTTCAGAATCCATGTACAAGTTGCTGCCTGCTAGTGACTTCTGCAGTACTTTGAAATTAGTTTTTCTTTAGTTGATTTCCTTAATGTGACAGTGCAGGTAGGTCACTGAAAGTAAAATGAATCCTTTGAATGTGTATTGTCTATAAGGGAGGAAAATATTTTTAACACAAAGGCCACATACATGAATCTCCAATGGCATATTGGGCTTATAAATTTGATGAATCTCTACTTAAATAAGTGACTGAGAGCACACGTCTGTTATATCAACAGATCATGCATTCTGATTTATTATTTAACTGCTAACATGCAAAGGACTGAAGGTCAAAATATTCAGTCTTCATAACTCAGTAGCATATTTTCTAGGTCCTTCTATATTTTACAGTGTTATCTAAAGCACTTCTCTCAGATGACACTGCTGAAACCTCAGGCTATCACACTGGTGTACATGCATAGGAGCCTCAGAACTTCTAGTATCATCTCAGCCATGATTCTCCACTCATGCCTTCCAGCCACTGTGGGCTTTGAATTTCAAGCCTGACATCCTATTTTTCTCCATTGAAAGTGTCTTTTGTATTACTATAGGTGGTGAAATCTCAGTCACTAGTAGAAAGGGTACTTTGTTTAGATGGTTAAATTAGTTTTGATGGGACAATATTATGCCTGGTCCAAGTCTTGTGTATTATGGAAGGGAACCATAAGACCAAACCATAGACCCTTCTATGCCATTGTAATGCCCCATTGAAACAGACTGTGAGCCTACTGTTCTGTTAAAGCATCTCCCTGCTAAGCTGCTGTTTCAACAATAATGAGTTAAATGAGCTCAGTAATAAGGTCTGCCAAGAAACTATACATGTCAAATCTATCCTTCTTACCAGATTACAGAATTTGTTCTCTCAGCAGTCCAGCTTTGTGGTTCTTATTAAAACAGATTTTTTTTCCTTTGTCTTGAAAACTTCCTGAAAGATTAAATTGTCCATTATGCCTGAAAGAGACAGTAAGGCAATATATCCCTAAATCCCAGAATAATGCCCTAGCTTTCATATTTTGCCATGGGTTGTTTTGTTGGTTTTGGGTTTTTTTGCATCCATGTTCCTTCTTTGTTCTTACTGGAGGTATTTATTGTGTTTGGAGAAAGAAGAAGAAAAAAAATAAAAAAGGATCTGTCGGTAAAGGCATCATGATTTATGTCAGTGGGTAGCATCTGGGCAAGCATGAGTCTTTATTTTTAAGTTAGCTTTGAACCAAATGTTGCCTGCTGCAGATTTAAAACTGGTAAAATTATAGCTTTCCTTCAGTAAATCTGCTGATCATGGCTGGTAAAGTCAGGTGTGACTTGTATCTGCTGTGCTGTTTATCTTTGAAAATATAGACAGAATTGGGTTTTTAAACTGAAGCTCGAGATACTTGCTGGTTTTTCAGTGAAAGCTAGTGGGAGCATGGGCAGAGGGCGGTCAGCAAAATGAAGAGACAATCTGCATTCAAAAGGTAGTGCAGACTGCAAAGCTAAGAATATCAACACCAAGCTTGCTTCTACCTTAACCATTCTAGCATGCTATGTGTGCAAACTGCTAGCCCCTAAAGAGTTAAAAGTGTTTGTTTCACAGGAAATTGGAAGAAATTTATGTGCGCAAGTGAAACTGAAAGGTCGAATGTGTGACTCATATCTATTGACAGATGGAATGAGCATAACATAAGAAGACAGTGACTAGAAAACAAGCAGGTTGTGTGAAAGTATTTTTAGAGACTAATTTCTACCCAGCTGTGTCTTCTATGAACGGAAGAAGTTTGTCAAAGTTGCCTCGAAGTTGCTTAATAGCTACCTAGTGAAAATTAATCACATTGCTATAGTTTAAATGGATACTTCATCCTTTGGGATGAAAACAAAGTTATTTTTTAAGAGCTCTACCTGAGATTAAAAAAATATAGGAAAACAAGAATTAAGAGAACATGCAATTTCCTATTAGTGCTCCTAAACTTTTACATACCCACTTACTTTACCTCAGTTCCCCTGTTGACTCCCACTTCTGTGCTCTCTTCCCCTCTCAACCTATCTCTTCTTCAGCTTAAAATACCAACACATACCCAACTTGCTTGTTATATAATAATGAGTCATACTTTCATTGGCTTAAACTTTACCCAGTCTTTCTTTCATGTCTTTTCATGTTCCTTAAATTGAGATCTAGCTTCTTCAGTTTTGGATGCTACATTGTGGGTTTCTTAGTAAGTTCCACTGATGAAACTTGGAAAAAAATGATGCTGAAAATAAGTTTATAAAATTTATTTAGGAACACAAGGATAAGGAGTTGGCAATTATTTATTTGTTTTGATGGACAAACAAATAAGTGTAATGTATAGAAACCTGTAATGCTATATGTTATTCATAAAGTCTTCAGCAAAATTTTACCCAAAATACAGATATAAGCCACACAGTGAAATACACGTTAGTGCTTGCTTGCTTGTTGCCTGGAAGAGCAACTTGGGCATATAATGCAGTATAACATATTATTTACCATGTGTATTTTGTAGACCATGGGATTAAGTTCTAAGGCAATAAACTAAAAAAATAATTGAATTTCTTCTGTTGTTGCCATTCTATTGTTGCTACTCTTGTGGTCAGATGATCACAATCACATCTCTGATGTATCTCTGAAAAACTACATACTAGATTAATGAGTGAAAGCCTTATGGAATAAGGTAATGTGCTACTTTCTAGGCCTCTGCTCTTATCAGGTGAAAGGATAAGGGCCAGAAGCTACATCTCCATGAACTGCATGGAACATTCCAGGATAGGGTAGGGCTTTTTGCTCAGCTTGTAGAGCTCATTTTCCCCAACCCCAAGCTGCTGGACTTATTTTCTTATTATTTTCTACCTAACTTTTTAAAAAATATTTATTTATTTTTCATTTAAAGGCATCTCCACTTCCTATATACTTTTCCTTGCATCCTGCCTATGAGTTGAGTTCCAGTTCCCAGACCTGCTCCATAGACAGGTGGAGGAGCATAAATACTGTACATGCACTGCGAGCTGAGTAATTCTGTAAAAGAGTGGAAAATGGAAAAGAGGAAAGAACCCCAAACTCAGGTATTGCAGCATTGTAAAAGTTTACATTTCTTGCTTACTTGTATGTTTTTATGGGATTTCTATAGACATGAGCTATTGCTAGTGTATTGTGTGTTGTTTGCAAGGTTCTCACATGAGCTAGCAGAACAAGTGTAGCCTAGTGAAATGAGGAAAACAGCTGATGTTCTCTTTTAAAACAAATGAAATCTTCAGTCAGTTAAATCTACAAATTCACTGACATGCTGATTCACTAAGGAACAGTGTGAATAGGGGTATGGATAAATCCGTTAATATGGCATGTTGCTGCAATTAATATTTTCACCCCACAACTCTGTTGTAAGACAGGACCTATAAAGGTGAACAGCATAAGTTGTTCGTTAGAGTGAGCAGTAGGGAGCACTGGTGAAAATGCATTTATTGCAAGAGCAGGACATCTTTTCTGAAGCAAGCATATGCATATAGTGTATTCCATTGTCTATAATCCTTTCTCATGCAGCATATATGCTATTAGTCTACTTCTCTTCTTGGAGCTCATCCAAATCCTGTCAGCATCATTTCCTGCTAGAATGGAAAACTCAAGGGGAGGGGAAAAAAAAAGTCTTATGCAAATAATCCTATAATATTCCTACAGGTGTTATGTATTAGTGAAAATATTTAACATGAAAATAATGTATTTGAATGATAAAAAGTAAATTATAGAACTCATGGGGTAAATTTCCTAATTCTGACTGGTGGAAATACAGCAGCAAGTATATGAATAAGAGTGTCTCTTTTCAAGTGCTGCTTGTCATTGCCTCAATTGCTTTTAAATTATTGTTCTTCCAGCATTATAAGAAAAGATTTTCTACCTCTTCACTTGCATTCTTAAAAAAATAGTGTTTTCTCAGCTTTCCTTGAAAAATCTGTAGGAGAACACTGTTTCATATTACAAATATAAACTGAAACCTAAATTCCCATTTACAATTAGAACGAACTTTAAATAAAGGCAGAAGCTGGCAGATTACTATAAATGTGAAGATTACAGTAGTGGGTGCCTAAGATCTTTTTTTAAGATGAAGGGAATGTTCCAACTGCTGCCAGTACATGGTATAACACATGTCCTACCTCATACCTTGAGAGTGTATGAGTGGTCAAACGGGAATCATAGAGAGTGATCCAATATTTGATGTAAATTGGTGCTCTTCTTCTGCTGCAGGGAGCTTGTTGCTGATTTGTGCCATTACTAGGAGGTAGATTGGCATACTTTCCTCTCCACAGTTGTGTAGCCATTAATGTTGCATACAGAAAAGAGCCTCTGCCTGCCGTATTCTTTTCTGTGATCCACCAAGTTTCACTGTTCTCTCTCTTTTGAAATCTTGTCTGCATCAATGTGTAGTTTTTACGCATCACTAAGAACATAAAAGTTGTTTTTTAAATGAACAAGAAGAAAATACAGTTATGACTTTGCACAGCACAGGATCTAATCTACAGCATTTACATTGTGATTCTGCTTTTACTGAGGCCAGCAGCCATGCTTACTGGATGCTTTGGTACTGTGTCTTATTTTGAAAACCAGATCTTCTGCTGACATGATTGTTCAATTCATGCATGTACCTTTGAGTTGAACAGCAATTAAATATGTTATTTGTGGAGGAATAAAATCATTCAGTGAAAAGCCTTATGTAGCACCAGTGAAAGACACAACTGTGTTTCTTTCCTGTGTTGTGGTATAGTCATTGAACCAGAAGAGGAAGAAACTGAGGTGAACAAAGTTAACCTCCATCTGAACAGAATTAAGTCTCGGAAATAAGATGTCACATGTTCATATCTCCATAAGCAGAGTTGCCATCATGTAATAGTCATCTCTTGGATCTTATAGAATTCTTTTTGTCTGTTTTCACCTTCTTTTTCCCAGTCTGATGCAACAAATTAAGATTTTTCACTCTTCTAGTTAAAAGCCACACATAGTAGTCTTGTATACATGCCAGGAAATGTATACAGCATTGCATGTATTTTGAAACAACAATTGAAATACTATAATAAAATTTTAATAGGTGTTCTCACTTTGTGCAGTAACTTGTATTCGGTATTCCAATATACCGACTCCAGCATAGATATTGAAAACTTTACAATCAGAATATTATTGTACTGGTAACTGAGCTCCCATCAATTCCTTTGGGAATTTTTAGACTGCTGCAGTTCAAATGAATGCAAAAAATATAAAAATAAAAATCTTGAAAGGCTGTACAGAGAACCTGGTGGAATTTGTATCCAGTTCATGAGGTAATGAGACGTATTTGTGTACCTCAGCACATAGCTATACATAAAGTACCCTGCTCCTTAAATAAAGGTAGCTGGTGAATAGGTCATATGCCTGCAAGTAAAATTGTTTTGATTCCCTTTTCACCTTGCTTATCAAAGAGGATGGTACAATGTGTGGATGGACGTCATTACGCCAAAGATTTTTCCGTGTCTAATTAGTTTATTTATGCATTTCTGAGGGCTTAGCAGCTGTTGGTGTAGGAGTAGCACTGCATGTTAATAGTATTTATCTTTTAACCTCTGTTACTGCCTTCAGTGAGTTTAACCTGAGTGTTCGCTTAGCTATACAAACAGTACTATTTTTGGAGATTATACTGGGCAGTGGGGTGGGGGAGAACCTTCAGGTACCTCCACAATAAACTGTGGCAAGTTTGAATTTGCATAATGTTGAAAGAGACTGTAGTCCTCCCACATGTTTGTTCAGGAGTACCCGTTATTGCTCTGATGTGTCTGCTAGAATAGCAACTGCTAGCACCCCATGCTTTGTAGGTCCTTGGAGTTAAAAAATAGAACAAAAATCTACTTGTAAGAAAAACCTTCTCACGTGTTGGAATATTAAGTCAGAGTTTGATCCTGTTTTTATTTGGTAGGCTGGAACGTACACACAGGACATATCGCAGGACAAACAGCACATTCAGATAAGAATAGGTTGAATAAGTGTTAGGAGGTAAGAAACAGAAAGGAGGAGCAGCAAGGAAAGTAGGCATCTCAGTGCTCTCATTACAGCAAGCTTAATCTACAGTGGTGGGGCTCTTAAGAGAGATATTTCCTGTCTAGTTCTATTTCCACCCCTTGTCCATGGCCTTTTACAGCAATAATTTCACTTTCCTTCCTGTAGCAGGAATGATGATTTGAACAAGGCCAAGTGGAAGAACTCTAAGGGCCTTACTTGGGAATACTGCAATGAGAGTTGAGAGAAAAAGGCATCCTCAAAGGAGTCCTTCAAACTGTTAATTTTTCCACTGGAAATACTTTGTAGTTGTTTTAATTCTCCCAATTCTTCCAGGCTTTTTTTGTTGACTTTACAGAGTATGTTTAATCTTTGAAGGAGGGAGGGATGATATATTAAATATCCACCAGGAAATCTTTTAGTGCTTATAGCATCATTCAGTATACACTTTGAATATGTTGATCTCTTCAACTTAATAGTGGCCATTGGCATATGACCAGTGTGTACTTCCAAGCCTTGGAAAAATGGCAAGACTGTTTCTAGTGTCAGGGAGAGCTGAATTTATTCCAAAGCTGTGCTACTGTAATTGATGATACCTTGACAGGTAAGTGATGTGGTGGGTTGACCTTGGCTAGCCACCAGGTGCCCACCAAAGCCACTCTATCTGTCTCCTCCTCAGCTGGACAGGGGAGAGAAAAATACTGAAAGGTTTGTGGGTCAATATAAGAACAGAGATCACTCAGCAATTACTGTCATGGGCAAAACAAATTCAACTAGGGGAAACTAATTTGCTACCATTAAAGTCAGAGTAGGATAATGAGAAAAAAAGAACAAATCTTAAAAGACTCACCCTGCTCTTCCCAGGCTCAAACTTCATTCCAGACTTCACTACCTCTCTCCCTGAGTGGTACAGGGTTGTGGTTAGTTCATAATACACTGTGTCTGCTGCTCCTTCCTCCTCATGCTCTTCCCCTACTCCAGCATGGGATTCCACTTACAGGAGACAGTTCTTTATGAACTTTTGCAACGTGGGTCCTTCCCATGGGCTGTAGTTCTCCACAAACTGCTCCAGCATAGGACTTTCCATGGGGTGTAGTGTTTCAGGAACAGACTGTTCCAGCATGCGTCCAACATGGGGTCAACAAGTCTTGTCAGAATACCTCCTTCAGCATTGGTTCCTCTCTCCATGGGTTCACAGGTCCTGTCAGAACCATGCTCCAGTGCAGACTCTCCACCTTGCCACACAATCCTAATGCAATGATCATTTTAATTGTTTATCTTAATTATATTTCCAAATACCCAATAGAAGGGGAAAAATCTAATAGGCCATAGTACTGTGAATGTAATATTCAGAGCCTGTAATAATTCTTGTCATCATGTACACAAAAATACTTATCCTGAACCATCCTACTAGTCGTTACTTCATACTTCAACACCTTTTAGACAGAAAAGGATGTGTGAAGAAGCTTAAGGGGTTTCCTTGTTGTCACAGTTTAGAACATGTCCAAGAGAAGCAAGAAACAATAGCAGAAAAGGTTCTGCTGAAAGGTTCTGGTCTAGTTAATAGGTGCAGATCATGTTCCTGTATGACCTGGCCACAGAAATATGTGATCACTGGTCTGCTAGCTCAGGGCTGTGCAGTGCTCTGCACTGTACCACTCTCAGTTGGTCCTTCTGATAGATCATTAATTAGTAGCTGAATTTGAAAAGGAAGTTATTTCACATACTTACAAAAGAGAGAGCATTCAAATGTTTGGTTTGGTTGGTTGGTTTTCTGTTGGTGGAAATGGCAGAGCTAGGCATTTGATGTTAAGATTTTAATAACTGGTTTATTCTATGGGGCCATTCTCTGCTAAAGATGAACTGAATTTATAATTAGTCAGAAAAATAAAATTACATATTTTCTTTGAAGTAAGAATTTGGAAATCAGAAGAATGACACTGATAGAGTCTAGCAGCTTGCAAACAGAGGGGCAAACCCATTCTCCTGTATTTCTGCACACCTGCCATTTCAGACCTGCTTCTTTCCTTCCACATCCCACACTAGGAATTCTCCTTTTTCCCACCTTCCTTCAGAGGCCAAGTGTTTCTGCTCTGACACACCCTAGAGTAGTTCTAGCCAGAAAGATGAGCCCTTTTGGACTGTAACAGAAGGAAGGAAAGGAACAATCTTGGCTTGTTAACTGCAGTTCTTGATGTGTTGTTCTTTCATATCAGTCACTGCATAGTTTTCCCGTCTTTGCTGAGCTGACACCTGCAAGTTTAGCTTCAGCACATAGTGCAAGACATTTCATGTACAATTCATAGCTGACATACCAGATTTATTACATTTTGTAGTTGCATTGCCCATAGCTCCTCCAAAAATCTCAGACTTCATTTATTGAGCTGCGGCACACATTTCAGTGACTCTGCCTTGAAAAACAATTGTCATGAAGCAACTTAAGGGTTTTAATAGGCAGTAGCAAGAAATAGCAATGACTTTTGAGAATGGTATGGAGAAATGCTGGGGAGGAAACTTATGGAGTTCATATTACTGGGTTCCATGCTATGAAAAAATGTGAAATCCAGGAATGCACATGTAATATTCGCTGAACACAGATGAAACAATAACTCACGAGTTATTAATCTGTGAACTGGAGCCTTCCTTTGTTTTTAATAGAAGACAGAAAGAAATTAATTCTGTTTAAAATCATTGTGTGTGCTATGCGAATAAAAGCAGGCATCAGTGGCTTCTTATTAAAAGTTCCTTACTTATGGCAATAAGTGTGCTTCTTGCCTATTAAATCTTAAGCCTGATATTGTTTTTTCCTTAATATTTATTTTAAGTGAACATATTCATTTAAATGAAAATGCCAAGTGACTAATGTGTAACTACATAGAGAAATACAAAAATTGATCATTCTGTTAGAGGAATGATTTATTCTTTGTGCATAAATTCTGATGTTCAAGTGAGACTAAGAAATAAACATAACTTACTGCTGCTAGTTATGAGTCTTTCAGAGTTCCAGAGCTTGTCAGAAAATCATCTGTCTTCTAGGTATTAAGGAAAAACAAAAAATATAAGGTTGCAGTTATTAATAGACCATACACAGAGTCTGAAACCAAGTGGTTTGGAAAAGTACTATATTGTTTATATTAATAAAGGCAAAGAAACTCCAGAGGAAACATCCCTGTGGCTTAATCAATGATAAGCACATGAACATAAGTCAAAGATTATTTAGTATTGTTCCAAATGAGAAATAACTGACGTCAAGAGCTTGCTTGATTTCTTACCAGCTTCACACTCTGGTTGCCTGCAGTGACAGAAGTACTAATAGACACTTAAAAGCAGCCTTTCACAAAGCAGTTTAGGTTGGTTTTTATTTTCATTACACTTAATTTATTTACAGGACAGCTGCAGATACCCTTCAAGGGCAGAACACTGATATTCTGGTCAACCTAAATATTGTTAGCATCAATAGATAATAAAGCCAGGAACAAGTAACTGTGTATTGTTAACATGGAATTGAACATACACACTACAAGCCATTTTGTCAGTAACAGCAGGATTTTTATTAGTAGAATGATACAGGTACATGGCCAAATTTATTGTGACCCCACAGCCAAAAATATTCCACTGAATTTCTTCTGCCTCCCAGTCTCGCTGAGTGTTGAGGCAGGTTGGAAAAGGGATTTTCAGAACATCAGGGCAAAGATCCATTGTGCATTCACATAGGTGCTATGTAGTTGCTCTAAGATGCCCCAAATTGTAGCTGCCTGGTGATGGCTCTAAACCACATTGGGTAAGGATATTGCTGAGAATTGCAGAGCCAGTATTAATTTCTGGTTATGTTGTTATACTCTCACCTTCCATGGACACATTAATTTTAGCACTGGATCAGAAAAGATTTCATATAATGAAATTTTCCTGGCTACTCCTAATCATGTGAGTAAACACCCTGGATGTTCAAGTGTCTTTCCACTTTTTTTTTTTTTTTCAAGAGATCCTAAAAGCAAGTCTGAAGTCCATCTTCTAGAAACTTTATGCATAACAAGGAAAGAATTTTTCTTTAGGGAAAAATAATTGGGCATGTCTGACTGTTCAAAAGTATTGTTTATATAAGATGTAGTTTTCCATTGAATCTATTAAATGGACATGGAATGAATTTAGAGCAACTAATCTGAGTAAAGGAGGAGTGGATTGTATCACTCATGAAAAGAGTGGAAGTTTAAGTGTTTTTTTTCCAACAGCTGGTCTGCTTCCATGACTGATTTTTCCCATTAGTAGTGTGGAAACCCAGGAAAGAGCAGTGAACCCACAGCACTTCACAAACAAAAAATTGGACTGTAAAAGCAAAACCAATGCTTCCTTGTACTACATGGACAGACTTTTTCCATAGTGCCTTCAGTGATTGAAAGAGGAGACCAAAAAGAGTCTTGCACCTGTGCCAGAAGCTTGTTGTATGTCACCTTAGAAGTTACCTAATCCTGCTATCCCTCAGTTTTCCATCCATCCCCATTTTTTTTCTATTTTCATTCCACGTATTTTCTTTTTGCTTCAAAAAAAGCAGGATTCCAATAGAAAACAGCTTTGTTCACGGTACAGACAAAATGCATGCCCTGAAACCTGCCTGTTCATTGTGAGGAATGTGACAGTCATCTGAAAAATAGCTTGTGATCGTGCTTAGGTGTTTGGGGGTTTTCTTCTTTTAATCCGGTCACCTGTTACTTCAGTTGGATTCAAAGTGTTTCAGAAATGTTAAACACAGGTAGAGCTGCCTGGACTATTTTATTTTTAAAATATTGAACATATGGCAAAATAATTTGCTCCAGAACTAGGTTCTGGATAGTTTGAGTAACCTTTTTTGTTTTCATGTCACTGATTTGAAATGGATCACTATTGGGAATAATCAGCTAAGATTTTGATCTGCAGGAGCAATAAATGAGTAAAACCCTGAAAAAAACTACATGCAAGATTTGTGGCCTACTTAATGATGCTGTTAAGTCACCCTTTATCATTGGGTGTAGCAGGAACCACAGTTGAGGGCAGACTAAGTACAGCTACAAAAACTGCTGTCTGAAAACTTTCAACAATTATGAAATGCAGCTGCTGTCATTCAGTATTTCAACTCTAGATGTTCTGGTAGATCTACCACACACAGCCTTGTTATGTTGGATTGGAGCTGAATCTGTTACTAAGTTTCTCAAATGTTTGAATATCTCCCAAATGAGTTTTTCATCTGTCTTTCTGGTCTTCATTCTTTCCATCATATTAACTCTGTTAGAGGTAGAGGAGTGTTTAACTTCCCTAGCTTGTGACCTGGGATTGTAATGGACCTGACACGATATTTAGTATATTTTTAATGGTTCAGGAGTTTGGGGTGGATTGGGTTTTGATTTTGGTTTTTGTCAAGCACATTTATAGGATGGATATCTTCAGCAGGTAAAAATGAAATGGCTGGCATTCCCAATTAGACATGTCTGAGCTTTGCTAAAATTCAACTTTATCTGATTCTGCGCATAGATAATTTATAGGATTTGTAAAAAAAACAAGACATCTGTACATATTCAAGTGAAATAGAGATGGCTTCCTTATTTTACTGTGCGATATTCAAGAGTTTATAATGACCAGCAAAACCTTGGAATTAGGGGCACTCATGGGTCCTCCTAAGGACTGAGGCTTCCATGCCTATCAGTCACTACAATTTGTTTTAATGTTTAATAGAAAATACATTATAGAGAGGAAGGCTGAACTGAGTTTTGTGAATGTTCTTTCTTCATGGAACAAACCAGAATTCTTTCCTTTTTTTTCTGTGTGAGGGGGAATATGTGAATGACTCTCTTTATCCCACCAGAAGGTCATGTAGTTGTAAAATGGCCCTGAAATTTTATTTCTGGATAAATAAATTTTTAGGTATTTGGAGCCTGATTGTGAAGGGAGACTGTGGAGAGAGCTAGTGAGAATGAGTCCTCATGCTATTCAGCAGAGATTGGATAGGATTGTAATCATCCTGACAACATCTCTTGACCTCGCTAGGCAAGGCAGAGCTGGAGGGTCTAAGGTGGTGTTTGATTTGTCTGTTTACATGTCCATTGCAATAGGAAAAATGTTTCTAAAGGGGTTTTTTTCTTTGCACTTACCCAATAAGATCACAAGATGTATGTTTTTGTGAAAAATATAAACATTTAAACAAACTCTGTATTGAATACAGAATGTGGTGGGTAAAGGAGTGCATGTAACAGCTGGAGAGGACCATATGTATCTATTATGCTCTAGGATGGTGGTATCAGAACTTGGCCCATAATCGTCAATAAACTAGGAAGTATTATTAGCACTGGAACTAAGAAAATATCACTGGAGAGCTGCAATATTTACTGTGTGTCTGGGAATCCATATGTAAGCTCTTCTAATCATTGGTCAACATTTTGCATTTATTTGGAACAACTAATTTAAGGTATGAAACTTCCTAGCTGAGATGTCCACGTGTTGCTAGTTTGTCAACAGTGAAAACTGGAAACCTGACCTTCGTTAACCAATATATTCCTCTTCCTTGTTAGTTTAATGATAATTCTTTGCAACTTCTATGTCTGGGGAGATCACGTCTGCATGAATCACTGGGGCACCCTGAAATTGCACAAATAAGTTCTTGAAAATTTGGTCTGTTTGCTAGTTTAGGCTTCTTCCTGTAAAAATGCATTTGAATGTGAGCATAACATAAAAACGATTTCAAAGTAATGCCTACACCATATGAAGTTTAGCCCTAATAAACATCTGTTTCATAAGGTAAGTCCAAATGAATGGATTAAATCTTAATAGTACTAAGAAAAATACTTGATATTAAAATATTTTTTTTAGCGTACATACATTTTTTTTTTCCATTTTACAAGTGGGGGATAAGGTTAAGGCTAAAGAAATCAGGAGGAGTGCAGAGTCTATTTCCAAAAGCAGACTTTCATGAGGTTTTTCTCACTGTGGTATGAATTGCAAGACTGTCAAAAATATCATCATGTGGTAATTTCTCTTATTAATGTTTTTAAATTGAGCCATATGGGTTTGCTTATGTTTTTAGAGCAAACTGGTGTCAGAGCTAAGATCTTAACTCTAATTCCCTGAGTTTCAGGTCTGTTTATTTCTTTAACTCTTAATTTAAATGATTTCTGTGATGCACTTTTGGGCAGAGCAATAGCTTAGAAGCAAGAGTGCTTGGGGAAAACAGGGCTTACAATGGTGCTGGCTGCTGGCAGAGTTTCTATGGTGAGAGTGTCTCTTTCCTATTTCATCCTTTGCACAGTACCCACCCACTGTATCACTGCAAATACTTCAGCCTGAGTGCCAAATGAATTATTAAAAGTAAAATCTGGCCCCACTAATATCAGACAAAATTCCCTCTGACTTTGGTGGACCAGAATGTAGCAGCACCCCATGACTTGTAAACACACAGATACAGTGTCAGTACCAAAAAGGGAGTGGACCTGGTTGTAAAGATTTATTTGCTTTATAAAATATGCCTGAAACCAGTTACTGTCACTGTGGCTAAAGACATCTGGTTTTAACTTTTCAGCTTTATTCTAAGATATCAAAATCAAACACTGCATCTTATGAACTCTGCATTACAAAAAGTCTTTACCATTCCAAAATAAAAAGAAGTTATATGGACATAGTTTATGATTTAGCCAAATAGTCTGCAGACACTGAAACAGGTTTATTAGCAGTCTGTCTCACACTGTATGTTGCTTAGGTTAGGAGAGTTAACAGCAAAGATGGTGTAATCTTACAAGCTGACTAGGGAAAATTACAGAATCCTTTCTGAATAAACAACATGAGAAATGCTTTTTTTTTTTTCCCCATATACTCTTTTGTCTTTACTAAAAAGATTTAAGTTAATCAAAACCTTGGAGATTAAATAATTAAACCTCTAGATAACCACAATTTTTTATTGTTAATTAGTCATAGAGAGGTGCCATTTTCATAGGATGCAGAGTCCCTAAATTTAGCTGTGGAATATTACATTGATCACACACAAAAAAACATCATTGATTCTCTGGGGAAGGGTTGGACGTCAGTATGTGCGTTTCGGCTCAGACCACCTTTCACCTATTAAAGGGGGTTCCAGCAGATTTTTATCCTTGCTGCACATAGCAACAAAATGTGATTTGCCATCCTTAACCCTTTGAACATTTTCAGCATCTTAGTAGGATGATTCACACTTACTCCATTACTTTGCTTTCATGCCCTGTATTGCATCTGAAATCTTTATACCAAAAGTGCTGCATTTTTATCCTTTGCTGCTCTGTCAATTTTTTAATGTATCACATCTATGTTTAAATATTTAATATACACTGAAGCCATTAGAGCATGGCTGTAAAAAAAATCTGTAAGACTATACCTTCCTACTATAACATTCTTTTCTTTGAATGACTTGTAGCATTTGTAAATAAAATTCTAAAATTAAACCCTGACATAATGCAAAATACTGTATTTTACTTCACCTGTTTAAGTTTACCACACTGAATCAAATTAAAACATTTGCAGAATATTTGTATTGCAGTGTAGATCTTTGCCATTATGCAGTATGGTAATTCTCAGATCTTTTTTTTAAGCAATCACTAATTAAGTGAAACAGGCTTGCATCCAGACATTCCTGAATTTTAATCTTCATGTTTCTTAATGACTTGATCAAATATTACACAGAATGTAGAAAAAATAAGGGACTCATTTAAAATACAAATATATCATTTGTGTAATTGTCCAGCTAATAAATTATGTCCAAATATTATGATTATTCTTGCAAACACTTAGAGATGTGTACATGCAATTGCTGGAAATTATCCATGTACATGTATGCAATTAAGTATTCTAGACACATAATTGTCCATAATGATTTTCATAAGCATGCATGAAAGTGCATTTTCAGAATGTTTTTGAACCTAGACACAAGTCCTGCTTAAAAAGAATAGAAGCCAGCTATATTAAAAAACAGTAATGAGGCAATCAAATCTTAAGAGAAGAAAATTTAGATAAAATAGCATCCGGTACCCCTAACTGTCACCTGACTGTAGCACCAGCTCTTCCTATGTTCTGAGGTGATGAAACAGCTTCTTTCCTCCTGGTCCTTTCTTTTTGATGATGGGCAGAGCCTAATATTTGACCTGCTTTAAAATGCATTGCATGATTTTGCAGAGTCAAGGAGCTTCCATTAGTTCAGGTAAGCTGTGAGCAAAGATCTAAACATCCCACTGCTTAGCTAAAGTGATGTTTTGATGCTCAATACCACTCAATTTTCTTTCATTCTTCTTCATCATAAAAACTATCTACTTCAGTATTATTTGTTGACAGGAAAAATTAAAGTAAAAAATTATAAGTTGAGAAAAACTTATTTTTCCACATATCAGTGGTATAATCACAGTAGTGATTTGTGAACAGTGAGGGCCAGAGTTCTCTGTGTTTTATTCTGTACAGTATGATTTACTTGGGCTTAGCTGATTAGTTTTATATTATTAGTTTTATTTTCCAAATCCTTGGGCTCTTGAAGTCTGGGAAGACCACAGAGACTATTGCTTAGGCATGGGAGAGAGAGAATGTCTTGTGCTAGTTAGCAACAACCTCTCAGCTTGATTTTGTGAGATATTAAAAGAATAAGCATATGCAAGCAGTGCTAGTCATGGTGCTTAACATAGAGTTGTCATGTTTGAGCCACTTCTGCATAGATAGGAATGGCTCTGCAGAGTCTAACGGTTGGTGCTGTGGACCTGACATCATGCACACGCATGTGTTGGAGTGGTTTTCCTTCAGCCTAGCTCTAGTCTAGCCCTATGAGGTGCTGCCTAACCCTTTGCAGCTGGAGAGTGGTAAGTGAGCTCCTGAAGTGCTCCAGACAGATCCTCCAGACAGTCTAGTTCATGGACAATGAGAACACTCTATGGTGTGAACCAAAGCACAGTAAAAAGGAGTGGTCAGACACTTGCCTCAGAAGGATTTTTCTGACATCTGTTGAAACACTAAGACAACCCTCACTCTTACTTTCTTAGTGTTGGACACAATATGTGAACCTGAACACTACAGAAAAAGATTTTAGGCAAAGAATGTTTAAAACTGGATTATTCTTCAGCTCTTTCACATAGCTATGAAAGTAAAAGAAAACCAGAGAATCTCTGAGCTGAGTTGTCACCTTTTCCTTTTTACTATTTCCTCTCCATATAATGGTCACAGTGGTACTTATCTACTTGCTGTAAAATACATTGGTGACTACATATATCCTTTGAAACCTTGAGATTAAGATTATTTTTTTAGAGATACTTTGGACTATTTCCTGAATAACTTTTTAAGATGAAACAAAATAGTTGTGTTCTTTTAAATGTCAATATAGTTGAATAGACTAAACTTTATGTTAGTATTTTTAATTAAATGGGATCAGCATTTCCTTGTGCAATCGGTGAATCCCAAGAACAAAAATGTCCAGCAAAGACTGTTCACTGAGAAGAGTCAGACTGAGAAATTAAAAGTTGGTTTGGGCAAAAATAAAAATACCACCTTTTCACAACTGCCTCACCTTTAGCAATGAAATGGGTATCATGGTCAACTGACAGTTCTTCTGCTCCTCTACCTCACCAAAGTCTCCTAAAGCATTCAAATGCTTGAGCATTTTCCACAAGCTTTCTAATTTTCTTGACTCTTCTTTTACTTTAAACAAGGTAAAATAGATAAAAGTTTTAGAGGGTAAAAATGCTGTAGCTAAAATTTGCAACCACCATGAAGAGTCTCATACTCCTGCTTCTTTCTTCTGTCCCTGTGATTATTACATGCATATTTACATAATGTCACTGTTTCATAGTAAGAGTCATAAAAGGTACCTCTATCCAGCTTGTCATTGTCTGATCAGAATATTTTCCTGGGAGTTTGCACCTGTGATTTCAAACTCCCTTAATTAAGGAAAGGGATAAGCTGA
The DNA here is from genome assembly GCA_024611195.1 of Ceyx melanurus. NCBI lineage: Eukaryota > Metazoa > Chordata > Aves > Coraciiformes > Alcedinidae > Ceyx > Ceyx melanurus. Next base: position 67,499 of record JANHGL010006717.1, read on the forward strand.
TGAGTAAGGAAAACATGAGTCAATTTTAGATGTAAAGCTCTTCCCTCAAATATCAGTAATATTTTTACGTGCTGGAGAAAGCAACAGTTAGAAGTAAAAATCAGTGAAAGGCAGACTAAACATATACTTCATAGAGTTGTTTTTATCTGGAGGATGGCTGTGCATCCATTACACATGGCTGCAAAGGCTAAACTGTCCTTTTTAAAGCCTTCCATCTGGAGTGTCAAAAATAGTAATGTCCTGTACATGCTTAAGCTTTTGGCAGCAAAGTAATACCTTAATTTCTTTTGCAGTAAATATATAGGCATATTACATAGTGACATATAGAGCAGATGTTTCTAAAAATGCAAAGAAATTCCAGTCTGTTCATGTTGATGTAGCAGCTTTAGTCTTTCAAAACAGAATGAGTTAGGCAATGCATTCGTGGTGGAAGTATGAATATTTGAAGAGTCTGTGTACAATGTCAACACCTTGTATCAATGGGTATGGCCATGACATCTACAAATAAAAGAACATATTTCAGGTTCTCCTATAGAAACAATAAAACATTCCTTTTAAAAGTTTTCAAAGTGAGGGACCATTCTTGTATTCAGAGTTCCAGCATAACAGGCTTGAGTCATCGACAGATGACACATCAAGCACAGGGAATTTGAAAAAGCACTGCTTAACCTCGCTAAAAAAAAATCATACTTTTGAGAACAGGAAAGAAGGAAAATTGCTTTCTGATCCTTGACTCCACTGTGTTCAAAAAGGGTAATGAATGTTCTGATAAGACATACTTCATTGGACAAATAAATCTGTTTCAAACTGACAATGTTATGTAAAGGGATGTCCAAGTCTGTTTAAAAATCATTTTGAAGGAGAACAAAAACATACAAACTGAAAGTCTACCAGGAAGCAAGAGTTTAAATTTAACTACATTTTTTATTTTTGTTGTTGTTTCTTCTTTAAAAACTTGTTATGTAGAATATTTTTTAAATAAAAAGTCGTCAGACAAAACCGGACAAACTCCTGTTGTAGCAATTTATTATAAATATGAGAATGTTTTAATTATAGCAAGTGAGTATAATTGCTTTTTTTTTTTTCCCCCTATGTTTTCTATCCATTAATAAGTTTAGATAGATGTTTGGAAACTTTTGGTGGCATCAGAGGTTGCTGAATACTCTCCCCGTACTAAAGCCTGCAGATGTTACTAGCCTGCTTCCAGTTTAGTTACCATCAACCTGGGTGAAAAGTCTGGAAGCAGATTGCTACAGATACTTTTTATTTCCCTCTCTCCACCACATAATTCTAGTATGTGCTTGAAAGATTTCATATGAGTTATAAGAATGACAGTGGGTTCTTGGCTTTGGAATTAGTTCCTTCAGGAAAAGAAATTAATCACGAAGTCACAGTAGTGTCCTGAGACCTTGGCCAAGATTGAATTAGTGTTTACTTCAGATACTTTGCAATTTGGAGGCTTGATTTTTATACCCTTTCCTTATTTCCTATATTTTTATACTGTTGAGTTAGTCAAGTAGATTACTAGGAGCAGTTTATTACCTAGTTCAAGGAATAAAATTCTCTGTGTCCCTAAGTAATTGATACTTTAATGAGTTACTGACAGTTTTTCCTAGAACATGTTGCAGTTGCCTGGTTTTGTTCATGTTTTAGCTAACATTAATTTGTTACTTCTGTGTTCTTCATTTCAACAGAGGACAAGTTTCTCTGTTTTAGTTTGGTAAGATTAATTTATCATGATGTGAATAATATACATTCCTACCCAGAAGTTTTATAAAGCATCTGAGTTAGAGATTTTCTTTAAATGCTACAGGTTGGTTTTATTTTGCTGCATTCAACAAGTGTCAAATCTGAGCAAATTGGAGCATATCTACTACAGCTGTTCTTGTTTCTCAGGAAGGCCTTCCTGGGTGACACACTTAAGTGTGAGTTAAAATTCCCCATGCTTTTCATTTCTATTTTTTAGAAATTTAGAGGTTTTCATTTTTTGGGTTTTTTTTTTTTAGGAATTTTAGATTTTTAGAAATGTTAGGTTTTCTAGTTTTAATGGACACATGATAAATTTGTTTCACTTCATGGTTCAGAACAGCAAAGGAGATATTAAAATTATTTTTTTCAAAATCTGTATTGTACATGTAATGTGGTAATGTAAATTCCATAGAACTAATAAATAAAATAATTTTTTTTTAAATCCATAAATTGCAAAAGATCTCATTTGATGAAATGAGTTTTTGTCCCCCCCAAATATATGAAATGATATAAAAAGATATAAATATTGAT
>JANHGL010006717.1:69878-81896 GCA_024611195.1 Ceyx melanurus
AAAAGAATATTGATATAAAAAGATATAAATATTGATGAAATATGTTCTGAAATGCATATCTACTTCAGTAGATAATGTGCAGATTTTTGTACCTCTCTCTCTATATATATTTTTTTTTTAAAAGCACATGTAAAGGAAATTATGCATAGGAACAGCTAGGAAGCTATTCACAGAAATACAAGGAAGGCAAGCCATTCTGGGGAGCAAGCCTGTTGTACCTAAGGAACATACCCATCACCTATATAAGCTTCTTGTGAAGAAAAATGTTTATTTGTTCCATATAGAAAAAAAAGAGGCATTTTACTGACCAGATATTACCTCTAAAGAATTGCATTAATTTCAACTTTTAATTTTTCAGCAAATGATCTGAATGCAGCATACAAGACCATCCATTTGGGAGATCTCGAATTAGTGAAGTCTGACAGCATGAAAAAAGGTTTGGAAGTGTTTGCATTTTCTTCACACTTGCTGAGCAAACTGACAAAACATTAAGCATTACAAGTGTTAACACTATTTGTTTACAATGAAATAGTAGGTTTAGCTGCAAGAGTAGAAAATAGCACTGGTGAAATATCACATGGTACAACCAAAGAAACTCTTGGGAGACTTACAGAAAAGCTAACAAGACAAGAATCAGCAAAGACCTGTCAGACAGCTGCTTACTTCTAAATTTGTGATGTACATTTAATGTCTATTTTCCTTTCGTAAAAGTGGGGATGTATGCATGTCTGCTAAAATGCATTCTAGTGCTGTTGTCCAACATGTCATTGTATCTAAGTAAACCAGTAAATATAAAAATCAAGACCATTGCTACTTACTTTTTGCTATTTCTAATACTACCTGGATCCACAGGGACGGAAACATAATAGAAAAAATAGAATGTCTACTTTTTGAAGAAGTAAGGAAGAACAAACTTTCTTATACCCTTTCTTGTCAGAAAAGATGGTTTGAAACAAATTATTGTTTTTAAATATGCTACTTTCCCTAATATGTTAGCAATTAAAAACAAAAACAACAGAAAAGCTACCTTTCTGATAATCTCTAATATATTCATTTCCCAGCAATTCTTAACCATGTATTGTTTCCTTCCTTCCTGAACCACAGAGGATGTAAATGGTGTGAAGCTAGTCCAGAGGTTTTAATGTCTGTGGGCAAGTGGGAGAAAGAGGGCTCTCTTGGAATTATTCTCAAAAACTGAAGCCTCTCAGACCTTGGCATCACATATACATGCAATATAAAGATAATTTTGTTTGGGACTCATGAGATTTTCTGTGCAGAGTTAAAATTACACAGATGTACAGTTGAAGATTACGACTTGTTTTAATTGTGTGCCTGGAGATTGATTTTCGGGACTGACATTTGAAAATGTTAGCCTTTGCCTAGAAATTATTCCATGATAAATCTGTTCAACTAACAAAATATTCTGTCCAAATATCTGTCATAGTTAACAGAACCAACACTGATGCAGTGCCTTATATTGAAAGCATTAAATTACTTATATTTTTAAATTTCTTTCTTTTGCTTTTATTTGCCAATAATCAAGGTGGTAGCAGAATCTACAAGAGCTTTCCCCTCACTATGTCTGATCAAATGAATGTGCAAGGGTTCAAAGAGTTCTGAGCAATTTTGGAGATGGAAGAATTGTCCTGGATAAGACAGACTTTGATAAGACAAACTTTGCAAATACTTTAGAGTGGAACTTTTAGCCTTTTCTTCTCAATAAATTTTGTAGCAATGAAAGGATTGACCTATAGTGGAATTGAAAACTATTGCAGATACAAAAAATATTCTGAACTTGTATTTTAATTTTTCAAATGGAAACTTGAAACTTTTGAGATATTTTTTGTCTAATTTTTCTTCTCTTCCAATTTTTTTATTTTCTTACAATGAGAGGGTTGTAAGACTGGAAAATTATAAGAGAATGGGAACAGAGAACAAATTTCTCTATTAATTTTATTAAATTAACCACTAATGAAACTACTTGTAAGAATCTCCAACTTAAACCATATTTTCAGTATTTTCACTTGAACTATTTCACTTCAGTACCAATATTGTGTGCTTGGAAGCAACTATTGTTGCTGGAAAGCAGTATCCTGCTCATATTTTTATATAGTCAAGCATGAAGGAAGCTCTGTGTGCCCTGGGAGGGCAAGAGACAACAAACATAAATTGAAACACAAGAGGTTCTGATTTTGATTCAAGAAAAGCCTTTTTCACCTTAGGGCATTGGAATAGTGTACAGGTAGTCCAGACAAATTGTGTATTCTCCATCTTTAGAGATTTTTTTCATGACCTGACTGGTTCAAGTCTGGTACAACTATGTCTAATCGTATGGCTGACCTTACTCTGAAGGTGAACTGCCAATGTCCCTTCCAAACAGGCTTATTCTATGTCTTTAAGATCCGGTGTTAAAGCTTCTGGTGTCTGAATATCTTTTTTTTTTTTTTTTCCTCTCAAATTTTCAAAAATATGCCACTTACAGAGCATGTGCACAAGAATTGAGAGCTGAATGAAAATGATTGCTAAACCAGAATTTTACATAGGTCTTGGAACACAGGCCACACTAAGTTTTAATAACGAACCTATTTTCTGGCATCATTGTGATCTGTGTCCATGCTGCTGTTGCCACTCGCCTATATTATCAGGGATAGAAAATATTTCAAAAGGGAAACTTGATCTGCAGGATGGATATCTCTGCTTCCATCTACTGTCAATGAAAGAAGGAGTCCTGCTTTCTGGCAGATTGGCATCTGAAAAGTACCTGTTAGATGCGTTAAGCTAAAGCTACTCTTCATTATTTCTCAAGTCTCTATCACTGAATTTCTTAATATTTGGATATTTGTAAGGCACTTGTCTCTTTTATGTAATTCTTAGTTTCCTTTATACGCCAAGCTGTATGTGGAATGACACTAAATGCAGGTAAAAGTAAAATTACAGATATATAAATAGTCTACAGTTAAATAATAAGTTTGGATTAACCTTTCATGAGTATTTAATGGAGATAAAACGTGCCAGTTTAATAAAACTCAGTCCTCAGTTTTGCAAAAACATTTTTTTTAATTCTCCATGGAAGAAGTATTGACTGATTTTTGTCCATCTATTAGACTGACTTCTGACAAAATACTGAGATGTTTTCAAGAAATCCATAAAGAAGGAAAAACTTCCACAGAAAAAAAAATATTATTAAGATATATGTCATTCTGTTTTCAGAGATAAAGTAATAATTTTGGCTGTCACAACTATGAAATGTCTCTGTGGCTGTGTATGTACAAGAGTTAAGGTCAGTAAAGAAAGTTAAGGCTATACTCTTCTGATAAATATTTTTCTGTTCTGTAAATAAAACTTCTGCAGAAGATACGTTCAAGACAGTAGTTTATTTTATGCCTACAAATTTAATCTCTTTCTTCTGTGAACTTTTGCAGAGTTGTTGCAGTTATTTTCTTTTAAATGAGAAGGGAATCCCATATTTCATTTCCTCCTGTCTACAGATCAATAATTTGATATTCTTTTTGACATTGGGTAGGGTAGATTTTTTTTTTATGCCTCCCACACTATTAATTCTAAGTCACTTTCATTGTAATAAAAGAAAACGTAAAAGAATAAACCAGCACATTTGAAGCATAAATGTATGAAAAATATTATTAAATGGTTAACCACCTGTTCTGGTCATGTATAGAAGCACTCACAAAAAAAAAGGTGAAATTGAACTAATTAAATTTTTTTCATATTACAAAGTTTGGTTTTGTATCCAAAATCCAAAGAAAGCCACCTACACTTGTACATGTTTGTATTGCACTACGTAACTTTAAAAATAGAGAAAATTTAATTATGCAGGTATTTGTTATGGAAATGCAGATTTGATTCTTATCATTTTGGGCTCTATATCCTCTGGGAAATATCCTTTCTGTTTGGTGATAGGTGGGAGAATTGTTGTCTTATATTAAGAGAAATAAGATTTAGCCAAGTTATTAAAATTCTTCAAATCTGAAGTAAGGTCTAGAAATAATATAGGAAGGCCACCTTTCATTTTTAAGTCAATAACAATTTCAAAAACTTTGATATAGAGCAAAATATTTACCTGGGGAGATAAGGAGGAGTTGGGAGGTAAATATTCTGTTCAGATATATTGAGTTCTTTATTTCGGTTTTGAATATTTTATGAATTCTAAAAATTTTTGTTATTGTTGTTTCTCCCCCTTCTTTCAGTTATATCTATTAAGTTCCATTAAGTTTATAAGTTAGTATTATAGATGTTTTACTTGGTTTTGTACTAAGTATTTTCTTCCCAATTATTCCACTGTAAAGGTGTAAACTGGATTTTACAGATGGGGGACAATTTTCCCTATCCATTTCATATTACCATGATAAAGAAAAACCCAACCCTGAAGAACTGAGTTCACATCATCAGAGTTGTAAAAACCATACATCATCTTCTTCCTCTTTCCTCAGTACTTTACAGTACTGATGGCTCTTTGCATTGACAGTGTTTCTCATCTTGCTGTATGAAAAAGTCTGTCTGAATCATGATCTTTTATGAAGAAAGGATCACTGGTGTTGGGTAAGCAGAGATGTAGGCTCTGCAATGAGCAGTTCTGGTGAACAGGATACACTGAAAGGATTCTATGTCAAGAGCATTGGCCCTCCCTCAGCTTCAGTCTTTTGCCTGAATGGATTTCATTCTGGCTAGAAGTCTCATGCTGGTTGATTGGCAGTAAACTGAGCAGAATTGAGGAGGAAATATTGGGAAAGTACAGCCAAAGCAATTAATTGTTTTATCCATAGAGCATTGTAAAGGTTTCTTTCTTAGCCTTCTGTCTAAGAAACTTCTGTCATTCATCAAAAGATTCTATTCTGATTTTTTAGCAAGCTAAGCCAAGATAATTTCCGTCTCATATGTTTCTCTTAATTATTCTATCAATTCTTCTGTTTCCTTGCGCCAGTAAAATTGTTCTTATTAATGATGATAAATGCACGGAGAACATCAAGTAAGTCTTTATCTTTTGAGAATATCACAAATTTCAGCCAATGATGAAATGGTATGGAATTTATTTCCTTCTTATTTTCAGAGAGACTAAACCAAACATCAGTGGATATTTAGCAAATAAGAGGTCTTCTTTTGAAAACAGTAATGCTTAACTTGGCATACATAAGGAGATCCTGTTCTGTCAGTCAAAATTATTTCCACTCCCTAAAACAAAGTGTATTTTTAAGTCTTTGCTTGGGGAGGAATGTTTTGTCCTGGTATTTGGACATCTTCAGCAGGCTGTATATATAAACAGATATTAATGCTTTCTAATCCAAAATTTTTAACCTAATTCCTCTTTGAAACCAAGTTCAAAGCCATGTATAAATTGCTTCAAATTATGTTTCAAAGTATTCAAGAAGAGAGTCAGTCCACGTATACCAGCTGACAGCAGAATTTGAATGGTATGTAAGTCGTAATTTGAATAATGGGTTGTATTTTTCCCTGTTTGGCTTACAGACATAACAGTATAACTTCAAAATAGGTTATGTCCCTATTGTTTTGCTTGCCTTATAGATACTGCCTGTTGGTTGGTGCCTATCTCAAGAAGGATTTTATAAAAGAAAGAATCTTACACTAGTAAGATGTATAATTTCTCAATATAATCTATCTCTCTGTAACCAGAACCCTATGTAATTGTTAAAGCAGAAGGGCCTGAAAGATGATGATTAGTTTCATCTACAAAAAGTTTAGGAGGAGTTAATTCATTACTTTAAAAAGGGTAAAATCTGATGTCTTGACAGTGGACATTTCAATCTGTTAACCATGGTTTTCCTGGCTCTGTTACTCTTCCTCCTCTAGATACAAATTCCAGGAGAACTCCAAAGTAGCCTATAAAGTGAAGTGGTAAGAAGGAGATATAAAGTTAAAAAAACAATTGACAGGAGTGATGCCAGTCACACATCAGGATTCAAGCTAGCCTTTTATCTTTCCTGAGGCAAATCTGATGCAGGACAGTTTGGAAACTAATGCTGCTGTTGAGGCTGCTGGAAATGATTTAACAGCCAAATAATTCATGTCCTTGGATAGAAAATGCCATCTCTTTGTCTTACATGCTGCTTGGTCACAGCCATATACAGTATCTTGTACAAGATTTCATTAGGCGAGAATGGTATTTTGTCTGTGAATTTTACCTGCTCTGTCTAGACATGCTGATTATGTTTCTCTTTTTCAGAGTTTTCTATTCACTGCTAGTAGTGTGATACAAATAGTTGGTACTACTTACATACCTCCATGAGCCAAGGGTAGTAGTTGTGTTCATGCTCATGAAAAACAGAAAAAAGTCTGACTGAAGTTCATGCACTTACATCTTCTACACAGACTTACTAGCTAAGTGAATATTTTTATCTGGAATGAAATGTGAGGCCTCTTAATGCCTTATTTATCATTTCCTTGAAGAGCACTGCTGACTTAGAGGGCATTGTTGAGCTTTTGATGTTTTTAGGATCAACAGTTCTTTCAACAGCTTCCTTTAAACCTAGTCAAACACAGCTTAATTTAGTAACTCACTTTGCACAGATAGAGGTTTAAGTCATAGAAGTCTTAGACAAAGAAGTGATATTTTCATATTTCTCTAGTTATAATGTATTCTAGTAAAGACTAGCACTTCAGCTTGTATAGGTTAGCAAATGTCTGCTGTTTCAACCTTTTTTGATGCTATTGGAGGATATGTTCTGTCAACTGCAGAAAAACATAAAGAACAGTCTAGTACAGACATATATTGAATGCAGCTTCCCAGAGGGGCATCAGGACAACAGTTTTCACTTGTGAGCTGTTCTGTTCAGCAAATGTCAGATTATTTTTGTAAGTAAATTTTGAGAGTAGATTATTTTGTAATTTTGAAGGACTGGGCAGAATATTTAACTTATTTGAATACTAAACATTCTCAGATGTGCTATGAAGCATTTTATTTAGTTTTCTCTGTAGACTATACCTTCATTAATTCTCATCTGTAGTCCTTACCTCCATAAAATCTCTCTTTAAGGCAGCCTTATTAGTGATGCTGTCAAATATTATTTGCTCTCTTGCTCAAGGACTATTAGTTAGAAGATGAATTTTTCTTGTCTAAAATATGTTGTTCTTAGCCACAGCCTCATCTGCTCCTCCTCTGCCAGGAACAATAACTCTTTTTTTTTTTTTTTTTATGAAGACTTCACAGAAATCCTGTGTTGCTGGAGTTTGTTATTCTTTCTTGGGAAGCCCATTCTGCTAAGAAGCTTTATCAAGTTAGTCAAGATGGAAATACAGGTTCTATTCTACTTCAGTCTTCAGTAGAAGCCTTTTTTTGAATATTAGAAAGGTCAGAACATTGTCACAGTATTAAATTTATCAAACTTTAAAGACTGAGTATTTTGACCACAGAATATCAAGATTTATATTCAATAAATTGATCCAGTTTCAATTTAATTATGAATAATTAAGAGGGTTTTAACTTTAGTCTAACCTGTTCTCAGCAAATAAATAAATTCTAAAACTAATACATTTAAAGCCTATTAATTACAAAAGTGAAGTAATTAATAATTAATTCCTTTGTAAGAAAAAGAAATACTACTATCCCTAGCAGAAAGTTCAGAAGAAAGTCTAACATATTTTTATGTTACTTTTGAGGGGTTTTTTTCTTTCTTTTTTCTGGTGTGTCAAATTTGTGCTTCCTAATGCTCCTTTGTAGGCTTCAAGTCACATTGATTATACTAGGCTACTGCTTCTGTGTTTCAGCTATAGTGTATGCAGACATATTATTTTTAGGATATTTTATCCTTAAATCAAATCTGGTGTCTCTTACCTTTATGACCCCTTCTTGAGATTTTTTTTTTTCAGTAGCAGCAGTCATTCTCCAGTCCATAGTACTTGTGCTGATATTTAGCAAAGAAACATGAGCAATATCTCTCTTCGGAATGCATAAAAGTGCCTTTCTTCAAACTATATGCTGTTAATTAAAAAACTTCTAATTCTCTCTGACAGACCTAAACGTAGTAAATTGATTTACGTCTTAAATATTTTTTGGGGGGGGAGGGACAGGGGAGATGTAATTAAAAAAATTACAGCAGCATTCTGTGCAATCTTTCTGCTGTGAGAACAACACATTATTCCTTCAAAGCAGTGATGCACATAAAGCAGCTTTATTTCCTTCAGTGGAATTAATTAAGTTCTTATTTATACATGTATTCAAGGCCTTTACAAGAATAGGTCTCATATCATACTGGCATTGTAGACTTTTGAATACAGGTTTTCCTTTTGTTTCAGTCTCATTTTCTTGTCTCCTGCAGTTTACTGTGAGAACTGGCAAAGATTTCTGATGAGAAAGGGAAGTTGATGTACGTCCCCTATCATGACCGTAGTTGCTAAACCCAGATTACAGTGATTATTCAGGATTATACACTTAAGTGGTAATGTGAACAAAAATTCACATCACAGCTCTGACATGACAAAGTGGTGGAAATCATTAAGTGCATCCAGAACACAAGCCCCACCATTTACAGTACAAGCTGTACTGCACAGGGACTTGACAGTGTCATCTATAGATATGCTTTACTGACACTTCCCACTGCCTGCCCCTTTTCATTTGCTTTATTGTAGTTCAGTTCTAAATCTGGTACTTTAAATTTGAGATGAGTTGCCTGAAGCTGACGTTTTTGGGGTGTTTAAGATGAAATATTTCAGCTATTCCTGAAAGCATTACAGGGATAAAACTATTTTTTTCTTAAAATAAGATAAAATGATTCTGGCCATTGGCATTAGCTCTATAGTTAAGAACAAAAATTGGAAAATAATTAAAAGCCCCTGAAAACTCTCTTCAGCACCCTTTGACATGGGTTTTTGAAGGCCATTTTCACAAATGAGTCTGCATAGCACTGAAATGGTACAGTAAGAAAATTCAGAAGCTGATGAGAACTTTTCTCTGAAACTCCTGTAATGAATCCTGACCTTCATTTGGGCATAATAGTTAATTTATGCTATTTGGGTTCAGAAATAGATTCATTTTAATACAACTGGTGCTATGACACACTAGCAAGCTGTGAACAAGTGACTTCACTTCCACAACAAAAATCTGTAAATTAAAAAATAATCACATCTTGTCATAAAGAATTTATTTGAATACTTGTCTTGGTGAATCAGCAAATGTGAGTTAGCATTTTCTGCCTTTCTTCTTAAGCCATATATAGACCTATTTTTTATTATATTTAATGATTTTGCACCATTGCTTTGCATAAATGCCACAAAACTTTTTATTAGTAGTTCTTCAAATTTTACTACAGTTCATCAAATATAATAACTATCATACACAGAAGTTTGTCTTCAGCTGAGATATATATTGCCTTACTATAGAAAGAGCTTGCTGGTTGTTTTTCTTGTCATTTTTTTCTTTTTTGTGAGTGCAGTATGTCACTGGGGCCATCCAAGATAAAAGCACAACTGTTGCCTCCTTAGAAAAAGGACCATCCGGCAGTATTTACAACTTTGAAAAAACACAGCCTTGTCTAGAGAACTCAGTAGGTGATTAAGATATAGGAAGAAAATCCACTGTCATGTGCTTCAGCAGATATTTCCAGTCACCATAGTTCTTGGCATAAATAAGGTACTGTGAGGATTCTTCTGAGAAATAGAAGATTGTGTTGTTTTCTTTAACTTAATTTTTCAGCTTTAATTTTTATTATGGTAGCTACTTATTTTTGTTAATGGGAAGTAGACATGACTGTTTAATTTTGTAATTTTTTTCTGACTTGTTATCTCTGGGAGAAATAACCTGTGAGAGTTGCAAAGTTCTGATTGGAAATTTATTATGTGCTGTGTGAAAGAAGGTAGGGCACAAACTAAGGGGAGGAGGAAAAAGGTCTTTTATCTTGATCTTGACCTTGAGTAGTCTTTTGTACAAAGACTTGAGTGGTTTGGTGCGTTGTTTTGTGTCTGGGGTTTTTTGTTGTTTGTGGTTGGTTTTTTTGTGGTTTGTTCATTTTTTGGGGGGGCTGGAAAATGAGAACATTTGTGTGCTGACCTGAACAAATGTGTAGAAAATGCCTTTTGCTGAGAGGTATTATGGATAAGTTTGGTTTGTGAAATGTCAGTGTGGGTGGATGTGAGATGATTGAAAGGAGGTATGTCATGGATTCTTTATAAAGATAAACTTGCCCCAAACTCCATAACATTTGTGAGAGTTGTTCATGGAGGGTATGCATAATTATATTTGGAATTGGTATCTGTGTTATGTCCTATTATTGTAGCTCTGAAAACTCAAAAATCAGTGCTCCATTTCTCTTGGAGAGACATGTCTTTGTTAGGCATTGGCATACTCTTGAGCTTTGGAGTTCTGTCATTCTTGCAGGTTCTTCTTGGCTTAGGAGAAAATGAATATTACTATATTTATGGACTAAAATTCTATTTGAGATGTTATTGTAACAGAAACTGAGCCATAATGAGATATTGAAAATAGTAAAATTATGGCCTCTACATGTCAAAGACCACTGTAAAGAAATCTAAAATACTCTGTACCAGAAAAACCTCCCACTACCCAGGTATTAGAAATATGTGGTCTGTCCTTTCTGGCACCATGGAGGCACTGTCCAAAGTAAGTGACAGAGTTGCCTTCCACTTGTCTTGTGCTATATTCCCGCTGCAACATTTTCATCTTTGGCAACCCAACGGATTGGGATGTATCTCTCTGAATTTCTGCATAGCCCTGACAACCAACTGGACATGAACATTCATGAACATTCTAGGAGTCAAACACAGAGAAATATTATCTCAGGAATAATGACCTTGGTGGTTCTATAGTATGCAAATGTGCATAACATAAAGTGATACTGTGGAGATAAAGGAAGTTTTTGTATGAGGACTTCTGGAGGACTGTGCAGTGCTGCAGCAGTACTAGGAGAGTGTTTCTCTGCACAGGGAAGAGGAAGCAAAACCTAGTGCAACCTTATACAAGCTGCAGTTTAGGATTGGGCCCTGTAACGACTCCTAAGCTCTATTTTAACCTCAGATAACTAGTTGAAATATACCAAAACAGAAATGGGGAACAAGCTGAAAATTAAGGAAAGTGTATGCTTTATACTGAATATATAACAAAATAAGGTTCAGGAAAACCTGAGTTTTCAACCAATATAATATTCCAGATCGAGCGTAAAATGGAATCTGAGTTAATTTTCAGTTATCGTGATGTATTCCATATTTTTGTCAGCTCGGCATCGCTATGGAAATATGACTTTCAGAAGGAACCAAAAATACTTGCTCTTTTAGTGAGTAACAATTTGAAACATAACTATATATAGGACAAACGGCTTCTTAAAAAAAAAAAAAAAAGAAAAACTCATATTACATGTCCTAGGAGACAGTATATGCCAGAAAGGAGATCAGAGTTAATTTTCAATTCACTAGTTCTGGGATCAGTTAAGGACCCCAGTTAAAACCATGTTTTTAAGTTATTAGAATGTTTTAGTTTTGGAGATCAAGTATGCTAATGTAAGGTATAACATCATATATTAAGAAGGTTTGCTGAAGCATGGTAGAGAGCAGTGACTTTAGGAGCCATTAGGACAGATAAATGTTTTTGTGGGTTTTGTATAGGCCTCAGGGTTCAGCTTTTTAGCACTGGTTGGCTGAGTTCTTCAGGTTTCTATAGAAACCTTTTGTATGAGACTTTAAATAGAGGCTCTGCATGTACCCAGAAAATAAGAATTCTCTAGTGTCTTTGGTTACAAGGTTCTTCTTTTGCCCAAAAGTCAAATCTGATAATATTGAAAAGATCAGAGGTACTGTAGAAGGAAAAGATATATACAGATCACAAATATCTCGATTATTTTATCTTTGTGGTCTTAGAATTTGTCATAAGCTTTATAGAAGTATGCTCTTCAAAGCATATAGTGCACCCAAAAGTTTGTGTGCCCCACCTGTTAGCACATGAACATTAACTACTTTATCGTTTCTTTAGAAAACATAACTACTTCTTGTAGTTCTGAATGTTCATGCATATATAAAATAAAATAAAATAAAATAAAATAA
>JANHGL010006720.1:0-26255 GCA_024611195.1 Ceyx melanurus
GAAGCTGTGTGCCGCTGTGGCAGGAGCATCCTCGGCGGCGGCGGTGGGACCTGGGGCGGGAGGGGCAGCTCTGGGGAACGAGGGCAGTGAGGAGAGAAGGCAGCCTCCCAGGGGAAGAGGCTGTGAACAGAGGGAGGCAGTAAGGCGGGGTGGAGAGCAGCCGGGAGAGGGGAACAGCTATGACGTGTCTGGGCTGAGGCGTGAGGGAGATGCTGTAGGGTGGGATGTTTCTGCAGCACCAGGAGTCTCGGTGTGCTAAAGACCCTGCCTCCCTGTCCTACAGAGGGAGGTATTCGTTGGGATGAGACGGGCCGGTGGGCTCAGCGGTTGAGGGAGCCGTGCCCCAGGAGATGTGCTCCGTGAGCGGTAGAGGCCTTGGGAAGGGTCTTGAGAGTCCCCAGAAGTAGGTTTGGGTGCTGGTTGGGAGGCAGGATGAAGGAAACCTGCCGGATCTGTGCCCGGGAGCTGTGTGGCAACCAGCGGAGATGGATCTTCCACACGGCGGCCAAGCTGAACCTCCAGGTGCTGCTCTCCCACGTCCTGGGCAGGGAGTTGTGCCGGGATGGCAAGTCCGAGTTTGCTTGCAGCAAGTGTGCCTTCATGCTAGACCGCGTCTACAGGTTCGACACTGTCATTGCGCGCATCGAAGCCCTGTCCATCGAGCGCCTACAGAAGCTGCTGCTGGAGAAAGACCGCCTCAAATTCTGCATTGCAAGCATGTACCGCAGGAACAATGAAGATTCTAGCGCGGATGACAGAGCTGGGGATGGGACTGTGGACCTTCCTAACCTGCCTGATGTACGGTACACTGCCCTCCTTCAGGAGGACTTTGCTTATTCTGGGTATGAATATTGGACAGATCAGGAAGAGCACAGCTTGGAGCCACACAGCTGCCATGCTTCTGAAGGAGCGAGTAACCGCCCACGACGCTGCCGTGGCTGTGCCATGCTGCGGGTGGCTGATGCCGACTATGAAGCAATTTGCAAAGTGCCACGAAAGGTGGCCAGAAGCATCTCTTGTGGGTTGTCCAGCCGGTGGTCAGTCAGCATGGGCAACGAGGAGCTGTCTGTGTGTGACGTGACTGAGTGTGCCAGTGCCAGAGTGCCTGTGGATGGGGAGAGCATGGAGGAAGGCACGCCTGCATCCTCTGTCGAGTCCCTGGACACCACCGTAGAGACAAGTCCTCCACAGCAGAAGGATGAAGATGCAGATAAGGGAGTGAAAGGGAATGGAAAATGTGATGAATTCTCAGATGATCGCATGACTCCAAACTCTTTGCTGAGTGGGAACAAGCTGGAGCTGGCCCTCAGTTTGATCAAGGCTTTGGATTACAAGCCCCTTCAGAGCCCCCGAGGCAGCAGGCTACCTATTCCTGTGAAGTCCAGCTTGCCCTCTCGCAAGCTCAGCCGTGATTTGGCAGATGGCAGCAGTTCTGCTGGCTTAGCGTGTGCTGGTTCTGCCTTCCTGAATGCAGACAGAAAATCCTTTTCCAGAGCTTCTTTGGGTCTTTCCCTGGATATTTCTGAACTGCAGGAGCTGTGGGATGACCTCTGTGAGGATTATATGCCACTGCGTGTACAGGTAGAGGTCATTGTGCTGCCATTTGATTGAGCGGTGCCCCATGGCTCGACACAGAGCCCACTAGGGATTCTTTTGTGCTGAGATAATACAGATAGCCACGTGTTGTTGAACCCAGGGCTAAGAATAGGCAGCTTGGTCCTTTTTAGGTGTGCTGCCTTTCTCCTCTGTCATTCTCCTGTCATCTGTTTCCTCCTTGTCTTCTGGGAAATTAACCTTCTCTCCCTGTCATTGCAGCCTGCTGAACGGGTCTAAGCTTGTGGCATGCTTTGTCATTTCTCTGCTGAGAAAACACCATTTTCACTGCAGCTTTCTATTTGAGAAATCAGTGTGACTTTTACCGACAACCAAAGGGAATGTTTTTACCTTCAGGGTTTGTGTTTTCTAGCAATTTTCTTTGTGCCTGAGTAATGGTTCAGTAGCAGGAGCGTCTGCCTCCAGAGCCCTGCCTCTGCAGATCAGGCCTCTGACCTGCCTAACATGCAGATCCACAGAAGGATCTGTGGCACATGCCCTGAGGAAAAGGTGTTTTCTTTGTAGGTGGATTTGTGCCAGGTGATGACTTAAGGGTTGATATTCTAGATAATAGGTTTATTTTTTGATCCTTTGAAAAGATTTGTCAATTAGTGGCAGGTGTTTCTGGGTGGTGATGAAAGCTCCTGAGCTCTTGCTTTCATAGGACCTCCTGTCGGTGTTACCTGCCTCGATGGTAGTCCTCACAGACTGCCTCTGTTTTTCTGGCTTTAATGAAATCTTCATTACTATGCAGTCAAAAAGCTGAACTTGTAACTCCTTTACCACTTTCCTTAATGAATAGAAGGCCTCAGTCAGCTTCAATTCAGGAATATCCATCTCAGCCTAATTGCATTCCCATTAGTAGCCTTAGTGCTGTCAAATGCTCTACATACCCTGGGGATTAGGAAAATGCTTGTTTATTACTATGGCAACTGGGCTGTGCTGAATTGCTCTTCCTCTTCAGCCAGCACTGCTCGCTGTCCCATCTGCCAGTGTGTTTCGCTGAGCTGTCTTTCCCATAAAAGCCTGATCCAGGATGATGCTGGGGAGGGAGGGAGAAAAAAATTTTTCTCTGGCACACAAAGACGTCACACTGGCAGCCAGCAACTAAAGATGTGAAGCAGGGTATTGATGCTGCTCCTGTAGTGTGTGTCACTTACTACTAATTTTCACTGCTAGGGATATATTTACAGGGTAAAAATAGGATTTCTTGTAACAACAGGGTGCAGTCACCGTGGCATCTTTGCAGCTTGGCTTTGTGTCACACATTGCCATCCTTCTCTGGGAACTGCCTTTGAGGAGTTTCTCCAGCCTTCAGGCTCTGCTATCCAACCACCCCACCAGGAATTCCTCCTGTGGGTTTTTTTTTTTTGCAGCCTGTTCCTTGCCATAGCAGCAGCAGTTACGGTCTTCAGTGCAGGTTCTGGTGGAAGGAGGAAAAGACTTAATTCTTTGGGTGGCTTTGACAGCCAGAATGAGAAATGGGATGCAGCTAGTTGACTAGTTCTTATATAAATGATTCTTCTTTCTCTTTGTACAAGCAACACATTTTCTAAAGTCACGTACTGCTGTCCAGTGATTCATGTGCATGAACACCTTTCTGGTAGCATGAAAGGAATATTTAGGATCTGTAAGACCACAGTTCCCTTGCTACTTTTGGGAAACTGTAGTTCTTAAAATTTACTGCTGTAAGCAACAATGACTGAAAGCAATCTGGTGTTGGGGCTTGTGACTTCGTAGATACTGTAGTCTTGGGTGTTTTCTTGAACCAAAAATTCTTCCCCTTCACCCCCACAGCTCCAGGAAAATGCCACCCAACCAAGCCTTTGTCAGACATGCTCTTGCAGCTGCCTGGCAGTGAGGGGAAGCATTGCCCTGCTGCCAGATGTTTTTTTACTTACTGTTCTGGGAGATAGGAGTTTGGCAGGCTTAGATAATGTTGTAATTATTCTTATTTTTTAAAGAAGCTTTCTGTCTTGGTTAGTGTGTGCTGGTATTGCTGGAGCTGTCCTGGGGAGTGTCAGCAAACTGCTGAGGTAGCAGAAACCAGTGGGGAGCTGTGTTCCTGACGAGGCTGAGGTGAAGCATGGAGGATGGCAGCTTGGGCTTTGGGACTTTGAACTCTGGAGCTGATTCTGCCTTTCCCCCTCCTTTTAGCTGTTTGCATGCATTCTACTTACTTGTCTTTGGAATATGTAAAGAGGTGTTCTCTTCTTCCCCCCCCGCCTTGTGTGCACCTTATTTCAAAGTAGCTGCTCCATGACAGATACCAGCAGCTCTCCTTGTCTCATCCAAAGTCTTCTGGCTGGGCAAATTTGAAATTCCTTGCAGTGACTGTTCAAGTTTTCATTAAAATCTTAACAAAACATCCAGGTAAAGGGAAGCATTGCTTCTGTGTGGAAGCTTCTGCATTTGTGGGAGAGCTCCCCTGTACTGTCCCCAGAGACAGTGTTTCTGTGGCTGCTGCAGATGAGGATTCAGTCAGACAGGGCTTACTGCAGTTGGCTGTTGTTCTTCCTGTGCTGTGCTGCCTGGATCTGGTGCTCCTGGGTGTGGTCTGAAAAGCTCTGCTGTGTTCTCAGAGCCTCTACACTGCAATCCTGCGCTTGCCAGGGCTCCCACTTAGGATGCTGATAGAACCTATTTTGTGTCACTGATGATATTCAGGAATACTTTAGGAGTCCTGTGAGGGCTGGGGTGCTTGGCTGGGTTTGAATGCTGCTCGTGGGAGTTAACAAGTTATTATGCAGGAGGTAGCAAAATAGTAAGAAGGGGTGACAAGGATTAGCTTGTGTTCAGCTAGCAGGGTCTGGTGGGCCATGTATCAGAAAGTAGCACACTTCCATTCACAAGAAATGGGTGTGTGTCATAAAAATCTTGTTTGTGGCACTGAACTGGCAATGATTTGTGAAGCTACAGGGAATCCCACACGGTGTGAGTGCTGGAGCATGGGCAGCTGTGAAGGAGACCCCAGAGAATAATGAGTGGTTTGGAATGGGGTGACTGCTAGTTTGTAACAGGTGGGAAGGATTGGAGGGTGTGGGCTTTATTGAGATAAGAAGCTTGGCAGAACATGAGGAGGAGTTTGGTTTGGTGCTGATTTTGAAGGGTTTTGAAGCTGCCAGCAGGGTATATTGGAAGGAGGAGGGGTTTCCAGGGGTGTGTCTTGGGTGTGGAGAGCAGATCCTTCATCAGCATGCAGACAGTAGTTTGAGCCAGATGGGCTACTGGGGTCGTGGTGTAGGAGTGAGGAGAGACAGGGAACCCAGACAGAGCCTCAGGGCAGCAGGGTACTTCTGGCAGGTCAGAGAGCTGCCAGGTGCCAGCCTGCTGCCCAGGTGAAGGGAGAAATGGGCCGCATGATGTTTTGGAGACAGTTATAAGAGCCAGGGGGGCATGTTTAAGCCCATGCGTCAAGTTTTAGGAGGCCTGACAGCTGAATAGAAGCAGTGAGTGCAAGACTCGAGCCATTTCTGACTTTATTTTTTCCTTCAGAATTTGCAGGATGAATGTCAGCAGCCAGCCCCAGGTGACCCTGCAGCGGGGGAGCATGTTTCTGATATGTGTGCTGCAGAGCTGCAGGGCAAAATCCAGCACTTTGAAGCTGCCAACAAGGTATTTATTCACAAATGGCAAATGCAGTGCCGTGTAAGTCTGCTGTGGTTAGTATTGGAGGGTGCTCCTACGCTGGCCAGAGGCAGGCATCTGCACCTCCATCCTAGCAAGTATGTGTGTTGATGCGGGATTCTCAGAGCTCTTGGCTGCCAGCTTTAGTTTGGGTTTGTTGTTGGTTTTTTTTTCTCCAGCAGCTGGGCTGTGTAAATTTTCCGCATTTATTTTTGCAAACGTTTATTTTGGAAGAACTTCCCGCTTACCTGGTGAGTGGGTAAAGAAGATGTGCAGTGGACTATTTTCCTGTCTCTTTCATTTGCATGGGCTGAGCCTGGTGCAGGAGAGAAGGGCACCTGCTTTTTGAGACAGCTGCCTTCTTTTTTTCAAGCAGGAAGCGAGATCAGCACAGAGGGGGTCCTGTTTGCATTTTGATTTAAATGCTTTCTTGGGACAGAAATGATTATCTGAGGTGTCTTGAGGTAGATCAGATTTAACACATGTTGAAAGGGGTAGATGTACTTAGTTCTGCTCTTGAACTCTGAGGTAAACTATACTAATTGGGAAAACAGAAGGGTTAAATTGGGAAAGAAAAACATTGGGATGGGATCTTATTTGAATCAGGGGACAATTGTAAGATGTTGGACCTTCCTGCACCACAAAGGTTGACAGGAAAATAAAGAGGCCCAAGGCCCAGTAAAAGTAGTTGGCAGTGTTTAAACGGGTAGAGGGAGTGTCTTTTAGAGAGGAGATAACATAACAGGTGTGTAAACTAATGAGCAGCAAGGGGAAATCATGTGGTGGCACCAGCTCTGAGAAACTTGAGTAAATTCCAAGAATGATCTGTATCATCCAAGCCTAAGAATATCAACAGATGGCATGTTTAGAAACGTGAACAAGCAGTTGCTTAAATGCAGTGTGTGCTGGGCCATCAGCTTGGTGAAAGCAGAGAACTGTCCTAAAACTGTTAGTGGTGGTGGCATCCTCAGGGTGGGAATGTCAAAGGTAAAAGTTTCTTAGGTTGTAAGCCAGCCATGGAGACTAGTGAGATGTTCCCCTTTGCTTTGCAGCATGCTGGCGCAGGCTGGTCCTGGCTGGACTCTGTTATGCTGAAGCTAGTACTTGAGACTAAATAAGGCTCTGATCTGTTCAAATGTGGAATTGCTGAGATCAGTAGTTGCTGCAAGAGTACCTGGAAGATTGTAAAGGAGCAGCTGCAATGCTCTGGAGGACCTCAGAAGCAAAGGGGACAGTTTTTAGAAGGTGTAGCTTCTCCATATTGAGGTGTTTTGGTTTTTTTTTTCAGACCTCTTGTGAGGTTTTTGGGCTGAAGCAGCCCCTTTCCTCTTAAAGGAACAGAAACAAATTATAGAAATGGGGAAGGCTGCTGGGCAGTCTGAGCAAGACTCTTCTGGAGTATGTGGGAGGAAGTATGAAATATAAACACAAGCCTGGAACCTCTGTCGTGCACATGGGGGCTGTACTGGAGCAACCAGAAACACTGGACTATGGAGGGACTGGAGGCTTTGTGTTTACTCGCTGATCTCTGTCCAGCCCAAACTGTATTTATGGACTCTAGATGGAGCCGTGTTGATCTGGTGAACTCCTGGGTTGTATGCACTTGAATAAGGAGTGTAGGGAATCCTGAGGCTGTTTATGTAAAGCATTGGGGCAATTAAAAAAAACAACATATTTCTTCTTCAGTTGTTACAGACAAAGCTGAATGAATTGAATTTTGAACTAAAATCTGTCCAAGAAACATCACAGAGGCAAGATCGTACAATCCAGAGTCTGAAGGAGGTCCTGAAGAGCAAAGAGAGTAAGGTAATAGTTTTAGCTAGACAGAATGGTGCTTGCTGAAAGAGGAAAGCATTTAGCCCTGGAGTAGAGACTGAAAATGAATGCTTAAGCCATTGCTGGGCATCAAGGACCTCAGTAAATTATTTATTTTTAAGCTCTTTCACACGATGCTGATGTATCAGAATCCATGCTGGAGGCTTGGGATGGGATGATGTGTGCTTAGTTTACTAGTGACTGGGCTTTGTTTCCTTTGGCTTGCAGACAGAAGAGCTGTACCATATCATCGAAGGGCAGAACGAGACAATGGCCAGGCTGCGGGATATGTTACACAGAAGCCACCAGGGACAGTTGCAGGTATGTCCTTGGAAAGCCTCAAAGATACCCGTTTTTGTCTAAATCCCTTTTGTGAAGTGAATATTTTGAGTTTTTCTGCTTCCCACTCTTGTTAGATGTCAGAGAACCCACTCTCATGCCAGGAGCAACAAATGTCACTGCTAGATCTTCAGAACACACTTTTTTGCACCAAGCTGGAGGTACAGAAACTGAAAAGAGCTCAGCACCAGAAAGACCATCAACTGACTGAAGCCAGGAGAGCAACCCAGCTGCTAGAGACCATGTTGCATGAAGAGGAGCAGCAGAAAGAGGCTACCTGGAAACACAACCAGGTACAAGAAGCATTTAGCCTGAAAGACTCTGGGTTTACACAGCTTAAGAACACTGATTTTAGTCGGTGCTCCATTCTCATTCATCATTTCTGCCTGTAACAGCCTGAGCACACTTGGCTAGCCCCTTGTCACATGTGACAGGGAGAACTCTCCAACCTCCTTAGCTTCATATCCAAGGATTTAGAATCAGCAAAGATGCTTGACAGTGGTTATGTTTTAGTTGGTATGTCTTTGGCTGGTGCACATGTTCCATCTTGTGATGTTACGAAGTTCATGTCTGTTGCTGTCTAGTCTAGCTGTGATTGTTTGTAAAGCTCTGCCTGTGTGTGAGGGGTTTAGTGGATTAGTACCCCAGGAAATTAAATAAATTCAAACTTCAGAGGTAGTGTGTTTTGAGATGTGAAAACTGTAGTGCTTCGGACCATCTTTGGCTGTTCCCACAGCTCTTGGCTTCTTCACACTGGCCTGCTTTTACAGATCCGTTGAGGACTGAGTGCCAAGGTATGTGCTTTTCTCTTTCAGGAGCTGCGTGCAGTGGTACAGCAGCTTCAGGCAGAGCTGCAAGATAAGGCTCAGCAGATACAGACTATGGAGTGGGAGAAATGCCGTGAGCTGCAGGCCCAGGAGCAGAGAGTTCAGTGTTTGAATCAACATCTGTCTCGCAAGGAACAGCTTCTGCAGGTGAGATGCAGAAAGATTCAGGTTGAGCATAGTTAAAAGGGTCCTGCGCCCCCTTCGGTTATGCAGAAGTCAGTTGGGAGCTGTTGTGCAGTGTTCTTTGAAGAAGTAAAGAGATGCTTCTGGGCTCCCAAGATGAGGAAGAAGGCTCAGCTATCAGAGTACCTCAGCCTACAGCAATGCCTGGTGAGCCCTGGCAGGTGCTAGTCAACCAGCCCCAGGTGATGGGACTCTACCACCCTTTACTGTGGAGGGGATAGAGCAGGTAGCCCTGATTCTCCTGTGCTGCTGTCTGGTAGGGATTCTGGAATGACAGTTGTACTAGGGGTGTGTGTGTGTGTGTGTGACTTCTAGGAATCAAGGGAGCTTCTGCAATGCCAGCAAAGTTTGGATAAGAGCCCTGCAGCTGTGAAAGCCATGGTGGAGAAACTGCAGCAGCGAGTCAGTGACAGAGATGCTGCTCTAGAGGTGAGCTTGGACTGTTGGTGATGTCACAACTTTTTCTGAAGCTCAGCCTTTGGGCTACCATCAGTGGTGAAGCCCCAGGCTGACCCTAGGGGTGACCATGTCTTCTACATGTTCTTCATGACTCAGCATTCCAGAGGAGAGCTGAGGTGACCCACAGAGTGAGTGGTGGGCTGCAGAGCCCTACTACCCAATTCTGAGTGGTCACCCCCTCTCACCCTAGCGAGCAGTAGATGAGAAGTTCTGTGCCCTGGAGAAGAAGGAACAAGAGCTTCAACAGCTCCATCTCTCAATAAGGGAGCATGGAAGTGACCTGGAGAAACTGCGCAATGTCCTGTCCAACAGTGAGGCCACCATTCATGTGAGTGCTTGTACCTGGCCATGTGGAGTCCGGCCTGGCTGTGCTATGGTGCAAGACAAACCTTCCTGGGAATGCTCTGGCCATTGCTGGGGAGAGCAGCTGCAGGGTGTTGGCCTTCCTCTGGCCCTGTGTGCAGAGCAAGTTTGTGGGTCACTGGTGTTTCTGGACTGGGTGTGGAGGGGCCTGTGGTGTCTAGAGAGGACAGGGGTAAATACACTAGTAGGAGTGACTGGTATTTCCAGTTTTGCTTATTTCAGAATAAAGTCTCTATCCCTGGTTGAGCTCTTGTTGCTGTGGTCCCCAGAGCCTGGAAAGTCTCCTGAAAGCCAAAACCCTGGAACTAGAGCAGGTCTCAGCAACCTGCCAAAGCTTCCGCTGGCTCAAGGAGGAGATTGAAGCCAAATCCTGCAGCAGGCAGAAGGAGCAGGAAGGGATCATCCATCAGCTGCAGACCTGCCTACATGACAGGAACAAGGAAGTGGAGGTAAGGCCTTAGCTTGGCTTTCTGATCCTTCAGCCAGTTTATCTGCACAGAGTATGATCCCAAATCAGAACCCCTGGTTTCCTGTCTCCAAGGAGGAGGTTTGAACCTGTGATCAGTGGTTTGGAAGTTGGCTTCACTTGGCATCTGTAAATACCTGTGCTTGTTGAGATGCTGCTCTTTTTAGATACACCCAGGTTGAAGAGCTGTTCATCCTTGAACAGCTTGCAGTTTGATGGTAGCAGTGCCTTTCCACCATCTCTCCCTTCCTCGCCCTTGTTCAGGAGCTTACAGCAACTCTGCTGTGTAAGCTGGGCCCAGGACAGAGCGAGGTAGCAGAGGAGCTGTGCTTGCGTCTCCAGCACAAGGAGAAAATGCTGCAGGATCTTCTCAGTGACAGGAACCGCCAGACCATGGAGCATGATGCTGAAATCCGAGAGCTGCTGCAGGCTGTGAGCACCAAGGAGCAGCAGAGCAGAGTGAGTTGTGCGCAGCACTGTAGCGGGGAGGGCAGAGGTTCATGGCTCTGCCTCACATTTATCAAGTAGAAGCGGCTCTCTGGCTGTTGTGGGTTTAGCTTGGTGGAGTTGCTGAGTGTTGAAGAACCACATGAGATGCCATGAGCTGTTTCTAGGGTGGTCTCAATCTGCCACATGGGAGCAGTTAAGAAGCAGCAGCTCTTTTAGTGGTGTTTGGATGTCGGGTCTCTGTCACTAGGTGGACTGGTCAGGGTTGGTTTGTGGTGGGGAAGGAGGTACAGATCCTCCTAGATATCCATGCTCCTGGACTTGGAGGGACCATAGGAACACCACTGATTCTGGTGTTACCAGACTAGAAAGGAAGACTCTTTGTCTGTTTCTTGTGTAGTGCAGAAGTCTGAGAAAGCTCTACTTGCTGCCTTTTAACTTACATGTTAGTCAAACTACTACATGGTCAATATATGGTCCATTTACATGTCTCTTAAAGACCCACAATGCCTACTCTGCCTTCTCATGCACACCGGATGCAGTTCAGTGTTAACCAAGATACTTTGCATTTCGTTTCCTTTTGTAAAAGGAGGGCTAAGAGGACAAGTACTGCTTCCCTTTGCATTTGTCACCTCTTGAATGGGTTGAGAGAAACTGAGGAGCTTCTTCCTCTGCAGGTAGAAGCTGAGCCTTGCTGCAACTCTGGCAAGTAGAGATGGGAGGGCTGCAGTGGAGTCGCTGTTGAGTGGCCAGGGGCTGGTCCCAGGGTGGCTTGCAGGGTGCTTCTAGTCTCAAAGGACAGATAAATACTGAGATGGTTTCCCTTAGTCTCTAAGGAAGGTGAGGGACAGGCATCTTAACCCTGGTCACAGCCCTGCCTGTTTTGTTTTTTTCCCCACTCAGGCAGCTGCTGAGAAGATGGCACATGCTTTGGTTGAAAGAAGTTGTGAGTTACAACTCCTACGCCAGTACGTGTTGGGGAAGGAGCCTATTGGGACCCAATTGGCTGGTACCAGGCTGTTGAAGCAGGACAAGCAGCCCATACAAGTAAGAATCGTGCACTGTGTTTTTCTGTCTGCAGCCTTGGGGCTCCAGAGAGAACTGATTTGCCACAGAAGGAAATGGGAGAGGGTTAAGCACCACAGAGAAGTATAGAAATTAAATCGGAATTAGGGAAAAGACTACCTATAGGAGGAAGAGAAGAAACTGAGGAGTAGAAATGCTGCCTGAATGTTCTGATCTTGATTCCACCTGATTTTGTCACTCAGTATCTCCTTTTGTTTTGATCAGGCAACATTTGAGTCCTTAGGACATGTGAGAGTATGAAAGAACTCCACCCTCTGACCTTCCAGCATTGACCCATTCCTTCCTCAGGCTGGGCTGCCTCGCTGTATTGTAATCCCCTCCCTGACATTGTCACATTCTGGAAGGGGACAAGAGAGCTAATTTTAGGTCCCGCTAATTCTTGGCAGAGCCAAGGCTGTTTGCTGTCTCTTCCACATTTGGAGTTGGTATTTTTAAAGGAGCTTTGCTAAAACCCCCTTTGAGGCTGAACACTACTCCAAGGATACATATGCCACACTCTGACTTGAGCAGCTGTTAATGGTTTATTGGTGAGCTGACATGTCAAATGCTTTTAGGCAGTGGTAAACAGGTTGCTTCTTTCTATTCCCAGGATCAAAGTGAATTCTAGAGACTTCCAGGGATGTGTGTCTGGGACAAGCTCTGTTTTCCTTCCTGCATCATCCCACTGGGCTGCATCCTTGAATGAAGATGTAGGGCTTTGTAGCGGCTTAGCTGAAAGATGGGTTTTCTGCAGTTGAGTGAAACCTGTTTAATTCTTGCTATGAAGATACTGCCAGCAGCCTCCAAGTGCCAAATAAAATGAGGCCAGCTCCCTGTTGCCCACATGAAGCTTCTAGGCTGGGTGCAATTCACTTGTCCCCACTGCCTGGCTAGATGCCCTTCATTGGTTTCTTACATTTCAGAGTTGTCAACAAAGCAGCTGATAGCTTCAATGTGATCCTGTCACTCTGGAGGAGCTGCAAGTGGTAGGTTCCTCAAAGGTGCAAACCTGGAGGCTTTTCTGTTTTCAGGAAATACTGCCCAGAGCTTGTGGAGCTACGGCCGATGCTGGACCCCCCCAACATGGGAACAGCAGCTGCAGGATGGAGGGAGGTGAGTGTGGTGACAGATTCTTTCAAGGTCCCTAAACATGACTAGAGCTTTTTGCTGTGGGGGGAAATGTGGTTACATGAAAACGGGAGAGTAAAGACCTTTGAGCAAAAGTAAATATTTTGAAATAATGCTGTGCCCTCCTTGTGAATGATGGTTTGGTTATATTTGGGGATGGGAGTACAGGAGAGAGAAAGGCTGGTGTCAGGTTTGAGGTGAAGTGCTTCTACTCAAGAGATGATCCTGTCAAGTGAAGATTTGAGTTTATGGTTCCAGCTTGGCTGGGACAAGTGCAGCTGGTTTGGGTTTTGCCTGGGGCCAGGACACCTGAACTTTGCCAGAGGTGAAATCTCAGGCACATTGCTGTTGCTTTGGGCTGCTGTTTAAGGATCAAGCAGGGAAGAATAGTACTAAGAGGCAGTGTGATGGGGAGCAAAAGAATCATGGACTTGTCCTGTCCACGGTTTTCTGTATTGTCTTGAGGTCCAGAGCTGACACACAGTGTCCCTGCAGTAACCATCTGTCTTTACAGGTACAACATCAGCAGCAGAACTGGAGAAGGATCTTGTTAATGCCAGAGAGGAGCTGGAGCTAATGGCAAAGAAGGAAAGGGAAAGCAGGGTGAGCTTTTGATGGCACCTATGTTGATCTCCATTGCTTACAGGAGACTATTGGCTTGCCCCTCACTGGAGATTTCAGACCCCATTATTGCACGGGTACCCCCAGTGAGAGAGTTGGGGCAGCAGTTTGCAGTGTGCTATTGACTTTCTGTAGCCTCTCATGGACTTCTCTTTCCTTCCCAGCGAGAGCTCACTGCTCTCCAGTCTGTTGTGGCCACGCAGGAGGAAGAGCTGCAGGTACAGGCATCAGATATAGAGTCCTTGACCAGGACCATCCAGATGAAAGAGGACCTCATCAAGGTGAGGAAGCATGCCATGCTGGGTCTATTCTACCTGGGAAGGCTGTGGAGGATTTATCTTTCCCTATGTCCTTTGAGTGACATGGCTGGCTGTCCATGGGTAGTATAGCTGCTGGTTTGCCTACAGCCTTCTGTGTCACTGTGGCCAGATGGCAAAAGCCCCAGACACCCAGAGTGTCATCATTTGGCTTTTTGCTACTTATGCACCAAACGCTCTTCCTTGAGAATCCTTTAAACAGGGCACTATGTCCCTTCTCAGTTCTTGCTCCAGGCTGTTGTCTGTGCCTAATACACTCCAGGTGCTTTGACATTTCTTTCTTAGGAGACCTGAGTCTTTCCAACACTAGAAACTTTTGACAGCTGCATTCTAATCAGGAGGATTATAAAGGTCCAGCTGTCCTTGCTACTGATCTGTTCTTCACTGAGCTCTTCTGCTCTGCTGGTTTTCAGGATCTGCAGATGCAGCTGGTAGATCCTGAAGAAATTCCAGCTGTGGAAAGGCTGACGCAAGAAGTGCTGGTGCTTCGGGAGAAAGTCGCCATAGCAGAGTCACAAGGACAGGAGGCTACTGGAAATAGAAGGCAGCAGGTAGTGTGCCATGTGCAACAGGCTTTGGTGCATTTGTATTTCTGCTGGTGCTCAGTTACACAGCTATGGTTTCAGCCTTTGGATATACCAGGATGTGCTTGTTCTTGAAAGCTGTCTGTGTATGGTAAGGGGAATACAGAGGAGAGGAGGGGACAGGTTCCCTTCAGCACTTGTCTCAAGGGCAGAGTCTTTTGGGAGTCCAAAGATATGATGAACTTGATTACTAAGACATAAGAGAGAAAGGGAAAGGCCCTATTTCTCTGGGGTGGCCACATGCCTCCTTTGATTTCTGTCTCTTTTTTAAAGTGTTGCATCTTGTCTCTTCTCTCCCACCAGTTGTTACTGATGCTGGAAGGGCTGGTGGCCGAAAGGAATCGGTTAAATGAGGCTCTCCAGGCAGAGAGGCAGCTCTATGGCAGCCTGATAAAGTTTCACACACACCCAGACAGGTAAGCCAGGCTGCCTTGGTTCTGTGCTGCCCTGCTCCACTGTTGGGCCAAGCATGGGTGAGCTGGTGGGGAAGTCCCCAAAGCAGTGATTGTTTGGCAACTCTAATCGCCCTCTGGGAAAGAGGGAGTCTAAGCAAATAATTGGACAATGCAGCTTTGTGAGTCCAAGCTTCAGGCTGCCCTCTTCCTTTGAAGAGACTGCAGTGTCCAGCTTAAAATGCTGCATAAACTCCTCCCATTGCCACCTCTTCAGGTCCTGGGATTTTCATCTCTGTTCCCTGGCTTAGTTTCCTACCCACACTTGACCACCTTTCAGGGTCTGATGTCAAATTCCCAACCAACTGTTGGGTTCATGAGGATCTATCTAGGTGGTTATCAAGGCGGCTGTTCCCCAGCACAGTGTGGCCTGCATTCCCTGTCCTCTCCACTAATCCCCTGCCCTTCATGGGGCTGCAGTCTCTAGGATATTTGAGCTACCTGATAGCAAGAGAGCACATAACTGGAGTGCTTGGGTAAGTACTGAAGAACAGCTGTGAGTAGGAGTCCCCTACCACTTGAGCCTTTTTGGGGATGGCTGTGCTCTGGGGGCTTTAGAGGTGAGGCAAGAGGTGACTGCGCTGCCTGGGTAGCATGCAGGGCCTGTGCCTGGGTAAGTGGCAGCTCTTGTTGGACAGGTCAATTTGGTGTCTAACCCTCTTCCCTTTTGTGCATTGCGTCCGCTTAGTGCTGCGAGAGACCACACTCTACAAATGGAGCTGGAGGGGGTCCATGAGCTCCGGGGACAGTTGGAAGAAGCTCTTGGAAGAAGCTTGGAGCGTTTGAGCAGGCTGGAGACACAGGGCGCCATAGGAGGTGGGGAACAGGAGCGTGTGAGAGTCCCACCCCAGCATGCCTTCTGAGCACTGGTGCTCACCCGCCTGCCACGGAAACGGTTCACTAACTGAGCCTGCCTCACTGACTGCAGGAGGGCTGCTTTTGGTACTAGTACTGGTGTGACAACTGGTGCAGGGCTTTTGTGTTTTAGTTTTGAGCTGCTTCAGAAACAGTGATCAGTGCAATCCACCCGTGTCTGGTGTATGTTCCTGTCTGACCCACCCTGGTGGCCACCAATGTATTTGCACATTTAAATCATTCCATTTTAGTTGATTTCCCTCTGTCTCCCTTCTCACACTCCTATGGGCCAAATAAAGATTCCCTTTCTCTGAAGGAAACACCAGATGTTCTCTGTCATCTCCCAGGTGCCTGAGTGTGAGTTTTTTATTCCCTCATCAATTTTCTTACCCAGTAACATCCCCCTTTTGGGTTGATGATGGATGGCCCAAAAGGAGAAAGTATATATGGAAAAGCGGGTCCCAGAGCCAGAGACTTCGAGGAGAGCCACATGACCTGGTGGCACTTGCACAAATCTAATGTAGAACCAATTACTCATTTTATGCTTATACCATATCCTACTCCAATATTGATGATTTTTCTGACTTTTTTTTTTTTTTTTTGGTCTTCTCCTACGTGTTAAGTTCTTGGTCCAGCTTGTGAATGCCTTCAAGGGAGAGCTCCCTCCTCTTTTTGATAGAGGGTTTGGGGTGACTGAGACCTGTCCCTGCTCTCAGGGTCTGGGCTGAGTCTGCTCCCTCACTTGTCTGCACACGTGTCACTCACAGGCTCCACCTGCCCCTTGAGCAAGGGTCAGGGCCCTGTTTCCACTTTGCTGTGGGCAGACCTGCTTGGCCCCCCTGCCTACCTTTGCTAGATCATCTTTCACCTCCTCAGGAGTGCTGGGCTGCTCTGAGAGCTGAAAAACAATAGCGATAACTTCCTGATGAGCAGCACTTCCATGCAGAGTGGGCTGGGGCTCAGCCATCTAATACTTGATCACTTTCCAAGGTGGCAGGAGCAAGTTTCATACCTCTGAGCATCTGTTTCTGCTTGCTGGGGTAGCGGAGCTAGGAGTGGGTGGAGTAGAAGAGCTCAGGCTGGCTGGGCTGCACTACTGGGACCTGCTACACGTCTCCATGTAACTGCTTCACATGGCACCATACCCCATGTTTTGTACCTGCACTGAGGTTGCCTTGTTCCTGCCTCAGGCTGGGGCAGGAGGCAGCAGAGCACTCCCTTCAGATGTAGCAGGTCAGCACTGCACCTTTAGGTCCACACCTAGCTGTGGGGTGAGTTCAGCAGTTCTCATGAGGCGTGGATACAGCTGGTGGCTGCTGGACAACTCTGGTACTTGGACAGCTTTTCCTTTCTTGTGTTTTCCTCTCATTCCCTTCCTCTCCCATCTCTGTGTAGCACCATCTTTTTCTGCCTCTCACTTTGTAGGAGTCTTTGTGCCTCTGTCCTTATCTTTCCCCTTTGCCTTCTCCATCCTGGTTTTGATGCACCTCTGGCTCCCTGCTTCCTTGAGTACTGTGGAGCCAGCACAGGCTCATTGGCATGATCTGAGGAAAACCTTGGCTGCTGCTCTGGCAGCTCCCATCTCTTCTGTGTGTGTTTTCACTGCAGATCTGTCCCTGGCCTCTGCTGAAAAGTGCCCTATAGGGGAACATTATCTTGGGCTGAGATGTCCTAGTTTTTCTGGTCTAATGTCCAGTGCCCTCCTTTCATGCCTAATCTTCCCACCTGTGCATTCCTCTGCCCCATGGAAGGACCAACCTGAGTGTCCCCTGCCTGAGAACACCCTCTACCACACTGGGCACTGCTTTGTGCTGACTCATTGCTCTTTGTGGAGGTCTGTCTTTCCTCTTTCTTTTGCTGGGGACCTTGCTCTCCTCCTCTTGTTCCCAGCAGCATGAAGATTTCAGTGTAGCCAGTGTACCTGGGTGTCCTGTGCCTGTGGTCCATGTGTGATTTTTCAGGTTACCCAACTAATTCTCTTTGCCTTCTGGTTAGGTATGAAAGACAGCATCAAATATAGGGCTACAGGTGATGGTGAGCAGTGGGGTTCTGGGTTCTGGTGCAAGGGAGTTGGTTCTCCCATGTCCCCAGCATAGCTGTGCTGGCTGGGACTCGCCTTCCACTGGCTTCTCTGCATGGTGATTTAGCTTGAGAACCATGTGCATGGGGCCATTTGGACCCCAGTACCCTCAACCTTCAGGGCCCTGCAGGCATTGAGCTATAGCCCTGGATGGTTTGTTACCTGTCACTGTGTCTCCAAAGCACAGCCCTGTGAGCCCCTGCCTGAGCTGGATGCCATCCACTCAAGCTGCCGCTTCCCTGGGGCGCTGCTGTTTATTCCAGCTGCTTTTAAGTGTTTTGCTTCTGAAACAGTGCTGCTTTGTGGTGCCTGTTCCTGCTCCCCTGGGCACGGCCACTTCAGTGAACAGGCTTCACCTTGCAGAGTGATGTCTGTCTAGCCTTAGCAGTGAGGTGGTGCCCCTCACTGAGGTTTCTGCAACTTCTTGGCCGTTGCTTGTCATGAGTGGATGTTCTGAATGTGCCATCTATCTGCCCAGTGTGCTGTGTGGCTGCTTGCCCTGCTGCAAGGCATGCTCCTGACTGGTCCCCATCTCTCCCTCCCAGTAGCTGTATGCTTCTCTGCTGGCTTCTCCTTCACCAGCCATGGTGGCCTCTTCTGACAATATTTCTCTCTGTTTTTGCTCCATGTTTAGCCTTGCATGGGAGCTCCAGGCGTGATGGTTATTTGTTTGACCACAAACAAAGTCAAATCTCCTGTGGGGTACAGGCACATGTAAAACCTGGACCTGAACAGCCCCTGAGGATGATCTTTTGCCCTGTCTAAGCTCCTCTTTCCTGAGGGAGAAGGGGACTGAGCATGCATCTGGGTCCCAGACAAGGCAGTCTGAGCCTAAGCAGAGTAGGCTGCATAGGAGGAAAGCTGCCCAGACAATGGGTGCAAGCCCTGCCAGTGGGTCTGTACCAAAGGACCAGGAGCAGAGCTGTATACAAGTGGAAAAGTGTGCCTGCAGCTCAGCTCTGTGGGTCAGGGTGAGACCAATGCCCCTGTACACTGTGGTATGGGATGCAAGTGTCCCTTTAGCTCTGCTTGCAAAGAGCCCAGTGACATACATGACAGCAGGGCTCAGGTGATGGGGACAGGGTGGCTGTTAGCACCCTCCTTGAGCTGCCCCTGCCTGGGCAGGTGATCAGGTGGGGTGCTCATCCACACCCCTGACAGATTGGGGTGCCAGCAAGGGTTCCTGATTTAGAATGTGCTGCTGCTGCAGGCTGTGGTTTGTGAAGTGGCTCCAGCAGGAGTGGCATGTCTGCTTGCATGTTGTGGCAGCAAGCACAAGATGGTGCTTGCAGGGGTGTGGATGGGGCAGGTGCTGTTGCTGGGGCACCATCCCCACGGCTGGGGGCAGCTGGAGCTCTTCCCTCCCTTGGCACAGGGCCAGCACAGGTTACTGGGTGTGAGGTCCAGCATGTGAAGGAAGGGGTGGCAGGGCACAGGGATAGTGGGGAGACCTCAGTCCTGCTGCAAGAGCCCTACGGCTGCCCATGGTGGCAGTGGGGAGAGGAAAGAGACAGTGCCACTACTGTCACTGCTTTGAGCACCTTGTGCTGTGCTGTCCCCAGGTCAGGCCACAGGCATAGATGCTCATGATGCCAGCACCAACTTCACCAGCAGCATCAAGGAAGAGGCAGCCCACAGCGTGGTAACCCAGCATGTGAGTCAGGGCAGTGTGGCAATGGGAACAGGGATGGTGGAGTTGGGTACAGTGCTACTGCTGGACACTTTGGAAATATCCTTGTCACCCTCTGTCTTTGGTCCTCTAGAGCAGCCCCCGGACCCTTAAGGAAAGTGGGGGCACTGCTGTACCAGAGCAGGAGCTGCGGGCAGAAGAGGAGCTGCGGGAGTTGAAGGCACAGCTGGAGGAAGCTGGCTTCTCCTCTGTCTCCCACATCAGGCAAGAGCCCTGGGATGCTGGAGCCAGCAGGTGGCAGAGGCTTGTGGGGCTACCCTGCATCCCAGCTGCTGCCTGCTCTTCACAGTGCCTTATGCCCCTAGGAAGGCGATGTTGAGCCTGTGCCTGGAGAATGCAGAGCTGAAGGAGCAGATGGGTGAAGCTACATTGCTGCTGGAGAGCGGGGAGCAGGAGGAGGCTGGGCTGGACAACCCTCTGGCCCCTGAGACCTGCAGGCTGTGGCACAAGAGCCACAGCTCCCTTGTGGACCAGCTGGCCAGCAGCAGTGGAGATGGCCAGGGAGTCCCAGCAGAGAGGGGAGCTGTGCCCACCAAACGCCCAGCACTGGAGGCACAACCCCAGGATGACATGCCCAAGAGACTCTGCCCTGACACCCCAGGCAGAGGGGATAAGAGCCATGTAAGTGCTCTGGGCACAGGGCACCAGGATGGGGGTGGAGATAGAGATCGGGGTGGAAATGAAGAGCTCACAGCCTGTTTCCCCTCTGGCAGATGGATAGGACAGACCCCAGTGGGGACTGGAGGGGGCTGGGTGCAGAGCTGCACTCCCAGGTGACACAGGGCCAAAGGCAGTGCCAGGAGCTGCAGGACAAGCTCGCTGCCTCAGAGGCCACGGTGCGGGCACAAGCTGAACAGCTGGAGAAGTACCACATTCTGCTCCGTGAGTTAAAACCCTGAGTGGGGTGGGGGTTCTGTGCTGACCCTGGTGTGCCCTGTGTACTGTACAGTACGTGGGACAGGGGTGGTGGATCCTGTCCAGCACTGAGCTGATGGGGCTGCCCTGCAGGTGAACCCCATGCCCAGCAGCTCAGCAAGCAAGTGCAGGTGGACTTCCAGGACCTGGGCTATGAGACATGTGGGCGAAGTGAGACTGAGGCTGACCGGGATGAGACCACCAGTCCTGGTAAGGAGAGCCAAGGCTCTGGGGATCCCTGTGCCTTGCCCACCCAAGGAGGAAAAGTGACACCATGCTGTGTTCCCTCTGCAGAGTGTGAGGAGCCGGATGTATTCAGTGAGCGCAGCATGGGTGAGGAACCAGGGTCCCCATGCTGGCCAGAGATGCCCAGGGAAGGCAAGGCTGCCCAGAAAGCCACGGCCTCAGTGGACGCTGGGGCCTTGCAACAGCACATCCAGGACCTCAAGGCACAGCTGCTCAATGCCAACAAGGTGATCCAGAGCCTGCAGCACCGTGCCCGCTCCATCTCTGTCACCAGTGGCTACACCTCAGGAGCTGAGCGGCTTCTGCCAGGACCTCTGGTTTCCTCAGCCCACAGCCTCACTGACGAGGATGAGGGCTGGCAGTCAGACAGCCATGGCCCGCTCTGCCCACCTGCCCTGCAGGCTCACCGCAACCTGCAGCAGCTGGTGCACCGTGTTGCTCTTCTTGAAGCGCAGCTGCCCACATCCAAGCCCGGAGGTGTTTTGCCCAAGAACCTGCAATCTGCCACTTGGCCAGGGTATGGCTGTGGGGATCAAGAGCAGATGAGGGGGCTGCGGGGCTCTAAAGGCAATGCCCGAGGGCGGTGGTCTTCTGTTGCATGCTGTCCCTGCAGCCAGACTCCTGGGGTATTTGTGTGGTGGGGCACAGCCCCTGCAGTGGACAGTGCACAGACTCTCCTGTGACACCCTGTCCCTGCTGTGCTCTCTGGGAGGTCTGACAGCCCTCTGGAGCCCCCACTTGCCCATCCCTCCTAGGAAGTACGACTCACTGATCCAAGCACAGGCTCGGGAGCTCTCCCACCTGCGGCAGACACTGCGGGAGGGCCGTGGAGTGAGCTGCAACTTGGCACAGCATCTGCACGATGCCCTGCGGTCCTTTGAGGATCTGCTCCGTGGAACTGACATTGACTACTACCTAGGCCAGGCCTTCCGGGAGCAGCTGGCCCAGGGCAGGCAGTTGGCAGAGAGGCTCAGAGACAAGCTGGGCATCAGTAAGTACCTTCGTGGGAGAGCAGTGGGACTGGATGTCACAGGGTATGGTGGGCCAGGGAGAGATGCTTGGATGGGTGCTGTAAAGGCCTTTCAGACACCTTGTGCTTCATGGGCAATCTGCTTTGGGCTGGGCTGTTCTGTCTAGCTGTGGCTCTGTTTGGGGATGGGCAGCCTAGGGCATGGAGAAACTGACTTGCTCCTCTCTGTTTTGTTTTTTCAGAGGATCAACAAGATGGAGAAGATAAAACCAGCCATGAACTCCTGGCACTGAGGTACTTGTTTCCAGGGAGAATTTGGGGGACCTGCACAATGGGCACACTGGGTACTCTTACTGGTCTTAGAGTAGGGGTACAAGGGGGTCCTTGGGGTCTCTGCTCCAGGTGGATGTCCTGGAGTTGCCTTTGCTCTGGGGATGAGTACCCTCAGGCCTGGACTGGGCACCTTATAGCTCTGGGCAGCCTTGTAGCACAGGTGGAATGCAGTGTGTGGGGTGTCGTGGTGGAGCATACATAGCACAGAGTGAAAAGGCTGTGTCATGGGGGTCACCCTGCTCTGCCTGCCCTGGTGATGGGCCATCTCCACAGGCTCACCCGGGAGCCCCAGGAGAAGGGGAAGGTGATTGAGAGCCTGGAGGCAAAGCTGAAGGAACGCTGTGAGTCCCCAGGCAGCAGCTGCCCACTCTCCGAGTCATCCCGCTCTGCCACCAGTTCATCCTTTGTGTCCGAGGGACTGGAGCCCTGCTCTGATGGGGATGGGGCCAGTGTGTGCAGCCAGTGCCACAAGGAGCCTGCCCAGCTCACAGGTACTACAGGGTGCCCAGGGGCCACAACCATGGGCTGGGGACATGCAACCCCTCTGCAGCCTGTGGGTCCTGTAGGAGCCCATTAGTCATGAGCAGGGGCTGCCCAGGTAGCACCATGCCCCAGTGCCAGCCTAGGGCAGTGAGCACACAGAACCTGCAGCTGCAGGGGAGTGTCTCGGGGAGCCCTGCCATGGTATGATGGTCCTGCATGGCTGGTACCTGACCAGCCTTGCATGGGCCAACCTAGCTTACAGTGCTACTGGACATGAGGACTCAACTGCTTGGGGCATGATGGTGTCCCCAGTACCCCCCACGGGGTAGAGGTCCCTGCCAGGCTGAACCAGAACCATGCTAACATCTCTGTCTCTCTCCTGTCTCTAGGCCTTCACTTTGATTCTTTGTCCAAACCCGTTAGTGCCCCCCTGCCTGTGCTGGCCCCTCGGCTACCCCCCTTCCTGCCTGCTGGGCTCCCCCCTCCCACAGTGCCTCCACTGCTGGGCTGCTGTGGGACCCCAGTCTGTTCCCTGGCTGAGGCGCAGCAGGAACTGCAGGTGCTCCAAAGGCAGCTGGGAGAAAGTGAGCACATGCCTCTGACATGGGGTTGGTCCTGCCTGCTGTGCCATGCTGTGCTGTGATGCATGGCACCCCACCCTCTCTGACCTGCCTGTCCTGCCCTGGCCCTTCTCCTGCTTCCTGAGCCTACTGCTTCTGGTTGGGTCCCATCACTCTGGCTGGGGAACGATGGGTACATGTGGTTCAAGTAGAGAGGACCTGGTGGGTGGAATAGTTGCGGCCTGAGGCAGCATTAGCCATTGGTGTGGGCACTTGCATGTCCTTGGGCATCTGGGAAAGGGCTAGTTTGATCTGTTGTTGTTTAGGGGGTGAGGCTGAGACCCTCTAACTCATGCTATTGAAGCAGCATGCTCTAGGAGAGCCTCTGCCTTTACTCTTTAGGGGAATGGGTTTGGCTGGGGTCATTGATGGGGGGATCACCATGGGGGGACATTTGGCTGCACCATTGGGCAGAGCAAGAAGGAAACAAAAAGCACATGCCAGAAGTATGTCACCACCATTCTTCCTCCCTGATTATTGTCCTCCTCCTCCTTACTACTTTACCCTGTGCATACAGGTGTGACGCTGCCCGTGACACCAGCAAAGCCTACAGCCCCACTGGGCACCTTTGGAGAGGGCAGCAAAGCCCCAACATCGCTCTGCCAACATGGTGAACTGCAGAACCTAGCTGAGGTCACCAGGGCCACCAAGACCCGTGCCCCCTGGGATGTAACTCCTCCTAGACAGCTGCTTTATGGGACCCTGCCATTGGAGTACTCCTCCAGACACAAGTTAACAGGTAAGGTCTGTGTTGGAGAACATGGGGGTATTTTGGCTGGGTGTGGGGGAACAAGGAGATCCAGCACCAGAATGGCTGTGGGACATGGCCCTGATACAGGGCAGGCTAGTGGGGACAGCATAAGGCAGGTGGCACAGCAATACCTGCCCTGACCTGTCCCCTTGTCTGTGGCAGGGGCAGACCTGCTGGAAGAACACTTGGTGGAGATCCGCAGCCTGCGCCAGCGCCTGGAGGAGTCCATCTGTACCAACGACCGGCTGCGGGAGCAGCTCGAGCGCCGCCTGGCCTCTGCTGGCAAGGCCAGTGGTATGGTGCTGGGCAGGGGCCGGGGCTGCGGGGGAACCTGCTTTGCACACCCTCTGCACAGTGGGATGTTGGGGAGAGAGGCTGAGCACCAGTCCCCCTTTGCAGGATTGCCCAGCGATGTCTATGCCCAAACGCTGGAGCCAGGGCTGCAGGTGAGCAGGGAGAACCAGTCTCTGTGTGAGGACAACCTGACCCTGAGGCTTCAGTGTGACCACCTCTCCCAAGGTAGGGCTAGGCCTCTAGTATCCTGGCTCTGAGTCCCAGAGGCTGAGTGAAGCAGTGGTGACACCTCCATGCTATCTGTCCCCAGAGCTGGTGCGGGTACAGGAGGCACTCCTGGCTGCCCGCTCCCGGACACAGGAGGCTGAAGCAGAGCTGGTCCAGAGCCGTAGAGAGCAGCAGAAACTGGCAGAGGAGCTCACCAAGTGCCAGGAGAGTGTCCAGCAGCTCCGGGATGAGCGGCACTCTCTGCAGGAGGACAACAACAGGTCAGATTTGGGGCACTGTGGCCTTGAGGCCAAGCAGGGCTGGGTGGCATGGCTGGAACTGGACAAACATGTTACCCCTTTGCAGGCTGGAGCACTCAGTAACACTCCTGCAGCAACAGTGTGATGAACACCGTGTGCTTCTGCAGACCCTGCGCAGTGGACTGCATGACTACAAGACCCTCCCTGGCCCCTCTGCTGAGACCCATGCAGGTATGGGACCTGCACCTGGCCACCCAGCCACCATCTCTCTGCTCAGCTTCTGGTCTTGGGGTGCCCAGCACCTCTGCAACCCTAGGCAGTCTCAAACACCTCTTCTCCTCTCCTGTCTTGGCAGCAGGGGGAATGTGGTGGCCTTGCTGGCAGGCAGAAGGGGAGGGCAGGCCCCCAGCAGCCCCAGGCACAGAGCCACAGCTGTCTGCAGGGGCTCAATCACTTCTTGTTCCAGGCTGCTTCCCATCTCCTCCAGTGCGGGATGTTGGCACAAGTTCAGCAGCTCCCCTCTTCTCCCCACTGTCCTCTGACACAGCAGTGGCCCAGTGGATGGATGGTGGGTACCAGAGCCAGCCCTCATGTGTGCCTCAGAGGCTGCTGAGACCTGACAAACTCATGGCAGCACCCTTGCTGAGCAAGGGTGGAGAGCCCAGGGCAGAACCAAGCCCCAGGGATGGGACAGAGAGGGCCACAGTGGGAATGATCCATGGTCCTCAATTAGCCCTGCTTGTTCCACAGAGCCACGCAAGGCAGACACACTGGTGAGGAAGAGCGGAGGACCAACGGGAGCTCACGTTGTTGGCCGCCTGGACACCTACTGGGCCCTGGAGCAGCGCATCCTGGAGGGAAAGGCGCTGGCCCAAGAGCTGATGTGTCTCACACGCCCAGTGCTCAGGCTGCCCAACTGTCTGCTCCCTGGAAAAGAGGTAAAATGTGTGCAGGATGGGGCTGGCAGTGGCTGGGGGCCAGGCTCTCCATGGGCCACCCATAAAGCAGCTTCTGAGTCACGTATCAGCCCTGGGGCTGGCATGCAGCAGGTGGCCTCCAGCCTGGAGGCTGTTGCCAGCACTGCCCTGCCATGTTGGGCTGGGCGTAGTGAGTCCCTGGGTGCAGTGGGACACAAGTGTCCCCACAGCACTCGCTCCCGCACCCTTCTCCTGCAGGCCGTGGGGTGGGCAGACACAGGGCACCTCTGGGGCAATGCCAGCCTCCTGCACCAAGTCCTGGATGGCTGTGCATCTCTCCTCGCTGCCTTCTGGAGCATCATGCTGCCCATCAGCCGTGCCGAGCACCAGGGCAAGGTAAGCACTGGGCTGGGGGCTGCCAAGATAGTGGGGCTGGATGGTTGCCACTCATTTCACTCACAGAAGGGTAGGGTTTGGAAGGGCCCTCTGGAGACCATCTTGTCCAACCCCCCTGCTAAAGCAGGGTCACCTAGAGCAGTGTACCCAGGATTGCATCCAGTCAGGTTTTGAAAGTTTCCAGAGAAGCAAACTCCACAGCTCTCTGGGCAGCCTATTCCAGGCTGTCACCCTCACAGGAAAGATTTTTTTTCCTTATGTTCAGCTGGAACTTTCTGGGTTCCAGTCTGTACCCATTACCCCTTGTGCTGTCATTGGGCACCACTGAAATGTGTGTAGCCTCAACATCTTCACTCCCACCCTTTAAAAATTGATAAGCACTGAGAAGATCCCATCTTCAGGTTAAACACCCCCAGCTTTCTCAGCCTTTCCTCAGCACAGAGTTGCTCCAGAACCCTCAGCATCTTCATAGCTTCTGCTGGACTCTCTCCAGTCCTGTCTCTCTTGATCTGGGCAGCCCAGAAATGGACCCAATACTCCAGATGTGGCTTCACTAGAGTAGAAAGGGAGAAGAACCTCCCTTAACTTGCTGGATACTCTTCTTAACACCCCTAGGACCCCATTGGCCTTCTTGGCCCCAGGGTCACATTGCTGGATCATGGTGAACTTGTTAACCATGTTACCCCATCTTATCGCAGGAGCAGGCACTACAGGGCGAGATTGCAATGTTGCGGGCCCAGCTCACCCAGAGGGAGGATGCCCTGCAGAGCATAACTGAGCGGCTACGCAGCACAGCCCAGCTCAAGGACAGCATGGAACGGTTTATCGTGAGCCAGCGTATGTGGCCTGGGGAGCATCCTGCTGTGGGGTGGCACAGCCAACCTGGCCTGGTCCCATGTGCCTGGGGGCTCACACAACAGGGACCTCACTGCCAACTCCCTGCGAGCCTCTC